>JAXGGA010001528.1:0-149067 GCA_038373865.1 Uloborus plumipes | reverse complement strand
CAAAGAATTAGAAAAAATCAGCATTTTTTTTATGATCCTGAAATTCATCAAACCTGACACTGAATGAATACTTAAAATAGGGGTAAAATTTTCTCCATATATCATTGAAAAATTATTAAATTTGTGTTGATACTTTTAGTATTAAATTCAATGTTCTATTTTTTTTCTCTAAATTAGAAAAAACTGAAGTTTCATCATAAAATAATGTAGATGGCCTATACTGGTTTAGGAAATTTTTCTTGTACTATCTTAAATTTAAATTACTTAAACGCCGGATAATAAGAGATGACATAACTAAATGCATTTGCTATTCTTCATTCCTAAGTAGCAAGCCCTCATTGCTTTCCTTCCAAACATTTTAAAAAACACTCTCTAAAATTTTAAAATCTTATTACTATTTACACTGAAGTGACAAAAGTCATGGGATAGCAATATGCAAATTTTCAGATGGCAGTAGCATCGCATAGAACAGGTATAAATGCGCAGTGCTTTTACAGAGCTTTCATTTCTGTTCAAGTTATTCATGTGAAGAGGTTTTAACGTGATGATGACCGCACGACGTGAATTAACAGACTTTGAACGCGGAATGTTAGTTGGAGCTAGACGCATGGGTCATGCCATTTCGGAAATCGTTAGAGAATTCAACATTCCCAGATCCACTGTGTCAAGAGTGTGCCGAGAGTATGAAATTTCAGGCATAACATCCCACCATGGACAGCGCAGTGGTCGACCGCCTGCACTTAAAGATCGAGACCGGCGACGTCTGCAAAGAGTCGTAAATTCTAACAGACAAGCAACACTGCGTCAAATCACCGTAGAAATCAATGTGGGACGTACAATGGACGTGTCTGCTAGAACTGTGCGGAGAAATTTGGATTTCTTGGGCTATTCCAGCAGAAGACCGACTCGAGTGCCTTTACTGACAGAACGACATCGCTTGCAGCGACTCTCGTGGGCACGTGAGCATATCGGTTGGTCCCTAGATGAATGGAAAACCGTGGCCTGGTCCGATGAGTCACGATTTCAGCTGGTAAGAGCCGATGGTAGGGTTCGAGTGTGGCGCAGACCCCACGAAGCCATGGACCCAAACTGTCAGCAAGGCACTGTTCAAGCTGGTGGTGGCTCCGTAATGGTGTGGGCTGTTTTTTCATGGCATGGACTTGGTCCTCTAGTGCGACTGGACCGAACATTGACTGGAAATGCTTATGTGCAGCTACTTGGAGATCACTTGCAGCCATTCAAGGACTTCATGTACCCAAACAACGATGGGATTTTTATGGATGACAATGCGCCATGTCACCGGGCCACAACTGTTCGCAATTGGTTTGAAGAAAATTCTGGACAATTCCAACGAATGATTTGGCCACCTAGATCGCCCGACATGAATCCCATTGAGCATTTATGGGACACCATCGAGAGGTCTGTTCGTGCCCAAAATCCTGCCCCATCAACGCTTTCACAATTATGGACGTCTATCGAGACAGCATGGCTCAATATTCCTGCAGAAGACTTCCAACGACTTGTTGAGTCCATGCCACGTCGAGTTGTTGCACTTCGCCGGGCAAAAGGAGGGCCGACACGATATTAAGAGGTATCCCATAACTTTTGTCACTTCAGTGTATAATTCGGTTAGCTATCGCACATTTCAATGAAGGAGTAACTTGCCATGCTCTCCTCTTTCTCCTGGGAAAAGTTCACAAAACATTCAGGGCTATAATTCGTAGTTTGTTAATACAGTGAACTCTACAGGGTCACTCAGAGAAAAAGTCTCATTCCTTGGCAATGAGTTTGTGATAAATAATTCGATGATACTTTTGAAGTTTTTTTCCCAAATTTTTTTCTAGTAATGTAACAAAAACAATTTAAGGATCTTCATTTGTGCAACCATACCGAATTTTGTCCAATCTGGTTTCTTAATTTTAGTTGCAGAGTTAACTTTTTTATAAAATTTCATCACCCGTAGCTGAAACTATTGCAGATCAAAAATCCATTCTGCAGCATCGAAAGTTTCATTCGTGTCAAACGCAAATATGCTTTACAAAGCATTGTCTGTAGCGTCTCAGCTTTTGTTGGATGTCCAAATCTAACGTTAAGTACTTTGCAATATTGTAGTTCAGACAATTTATAAGCCAACCTCCTGACACTTAATCGTCACAATATTATTATATTTATTAGTTTAAGGGTTTTAGTTTTTATCAATATTTTTGAGATCGACATTTTTTCCTCAATTTTGGAATTTTTTCAAAAAGTCTTCGCGTGCCACTGTTACTGCTCTGCCGTGCCACATTGTGGCACGCGTGCCGTGGGTTGGCCACCACTGTTTTAGACGAACTCGGGCTGTTTGTGTGCAGATTATGGGGAGGAGGGCGGGGGAATACTCGAACTAAAAAAAAAAATAGTATATTTTTTTTTACTCAGAAAATTTTTTCTTCCAAAATGTCACTTTTTTTGGAAAATAAATTAGTAAAAAAAAATGTTTTTGTAAAAAAAATCTTATTCAAAAGCCATAGGGGTGCAAGTGCACCATGTTACACCCGCTGTCGACGCCTATGGCTCCCAGGCAGTTCTAGTTAAAAATTGAGCTTCCAAGCTTGATGGCTAACCTCCTTCATATGCTACAGAGCAACCCCAGAAAAAGACCTCCCCCACCCCCCAAAAAAAAGTCCAAACACTTTGTAGCCCCCCCCCCAAATCAGGGTCGCCATCGGCAGCAATAAGGGATAGTCCTTAGTCCTAATTTTAATCCCCCCCCCCCCCCATCATGGACCTTGCTCCCAATTGCATTTTTTATGCCGTTTCTCATTTCCTCCCACTCATACACTTCAAAATGAGCAATTTAACCCGTACTACTACTATGGTATGGGTAATCGAGCATGCCGAAGGCCTTTTTCTCGGTATGAAAGGCGCCCGCGGAGCGTTCGAAAAAGTCAAGAGGGGGGGGGGGGGCAGGAGAGAGAGTTTTTGAACGAAACAAGCACAAGGGCCAAAGTCTGGACGGGATGATGTTCAAAAGGAGGCAGGGGGGCCGGGGGGGGTGCCAAGGAGAGGTCAGGGTCCAGGAAGGGCCATCGTCAAGGGAGGCTGAGGCAGGACTGGCAGCAAAGTCCAAATACTTACCGGTCGGCCTTACGGCTTTCCGGCGTTGTAGGTCTCCAGGAACTTCTGCAGCTGGGCGAAAAGATCCAGGGCTTTGTCCAGTTTAGGCTGTTTCTTCCCTTTAGGAGGCGGACGTGCGCTGGGCTTCGGCCGCCTGGGGCAAGTCCTACTCATGTCGACGTGCTCTCCCGAGCAGTTGGCACACTTGGATGGCTGGTCGGCTGGCTTCTGGCAGGTCCTGGTGTCATGTTCGCCAGCACATTTGTAGCATTTCGGGGGTACCTTACAATTCTGGGCAGAGTGGAAGAAACCCTGACAGTTGAAACACTGTACGGTGTGTGGCGCTCCTTTTCGCTGTTTCTCCACTCTAACCCGGAAGTAGGCTAATTTCCTCATGTGGAAAATGTCCGGGGCATCCACATCTTGTTTCAGCAGAATCAAGAAGAGCGGGATGGGGGCGAAACCCTTGTCTCGTCCTCTGTGCAGCTGTACCACCTTTGACACTGGGTAACGAAGTTCCAGCAGCTCGGCGCGGATTTCTTCGGTATCCATGTCGATCGGAAGTCCTCTTATCACAGCTTTGATCGGGCGATCAGAGTCCGGCCTTGTGGAATAGTGAGGGATTTTCTTCTCCTCGATTGCTCCTTTGATCGTGGCGAAGTCCTCTGGCTTATCTGGTTGAATATGCATGGTGTTACCTGTCACCGTGACTGTAATGTCTTCCTTGGTTCCGATTTTCAGTTCGTCGAGTAGGGCGGACGGCTCCTTAACATCGACGATGCTTATCTTAGGCTTTCTAATTCTCTTTGGCTTAGGGGTCTTCTGTACCACAGTGCGAGGAGTCACGGCGGAATTGTAATCCTTGGCTAGGGACGACATCTTGTTAAAAAGTTCCGCGGCGATTTTCATCACTTCGTAGTAACCAAAGTTTGAGCGCGCTAGGTCATAACTGCCAGACGCTAGAATAATTTCATCCAAATATTTTCTGGGAAGTTCTAGTTCCTCGAAGGAGATGGCTTCCTCGATAAATTTTCTTACATCAGCGGGTTCAAATTGGAATCTCCTTAGCGGACTAAAACCCGCGACGTGAAAAGTTTCCAAAAAAGAGACCGCTGGGTCAGTCCTTTTAGGAATCAGGGTATCCTTTGGCTTTTGCGATTGCTGCGGCGGCCGCTTATCAAGAATATATTCGTCGGATGCATTCCTTTTCTTTCCGGTCATTGCGGGAGGAAGAATGGCAGGTCTTTCCTGTCTGAAAGTCTCCGACTCGAGTGAATTTAACCCGTTTCCGCGCAGTGATCTATTTATAGGTCACCTCTTTTCAGCCTCCTCACTCACAATTATACCTTTTTATCATTTCTTCTTCTTATTGGCTGGTTTCCTATTGAACCAGTTTCCAATAGGAAACCAGCCAATAAGAATAATCTTAATACTATTATAAATGCGAAAGTTTGGATGGATGTATGGATGTCATTATTCATTCGACATTATTCATTTCTCCTGTTGGTAGACGTCCGAGAAGGACGTGTGACTAGAGCTCTTAAGACATCGACTATAGACGGTATCACCCGAAGCCGTGGCGTCCGGCTTCACTCTTCGGTTCCTCCTGCTTCGTCGATATTGCGAGCATTTCTTCATTCATCCCTTCCCGGAAGTAGCTGGTGGGCCCGGATTAGATCTGGCCAGGCCTACAAGCGAAACCGGGTCGACTCCCGCTCGGCCCTTTTAAGGGCCATATTAGAGCACCTCCTTCTTAGGAGTGACCCAGCACCATTTTCACAAATTTCACCTCACCATGGCGGACGGGAATGCGACTCCCACTGGGACTGCGGCCTGCACTTCCTCCATCCTCGTTCCAGACAACTCAGCCGGCTCTATTCCAAATTTGGTAAGAAATCTTGATTCCGATTTCCATAACATACTAACCAAACAATTTCTCCACTTTTCCAAACTAATTAAAACTAATACCCCTCTTAAGGAGTTAAAGGCCACCTATTCAGAGCTAGATGCTCTAATTGTTTCCCTAGAGGAAAAAATTTGCAACTCAGAGACTCCAGTTTCACCTGGAATCTTAAGAGAATATTTTTCTCTTACACGTCTCGCAAATGACAACCTAAGATTCATCAGTAATGCAGAATTAAAACTGCAAAAAGATCAACATGATCTCGAACTTGAAAAATTCAAACATGAACAAACCGAGCTTCTACGCCAATTTAAGGCAGAAAGGGACAACACGGTTGCCCAGCTGGAGTCAAAGCTTGAGGCCACTAAAAATGAATGGATTATAAAATTCAACGAACTCTCAAACCAAGCAGCAATAGATATGACTGAATGCAAAAAAGCTGCTCGCAAAAGTAACAAGAAGTTCTGTCAAGAACTAAACGAGCCTACTTTCCCGTACATCGACATCGGCATTCTCGCATCTGATCATTATTCTCTTGATTATCTGAGACTGAAAATTATGTCAGACATACCTTTTTCGCACTTAAAGCTGATTTCTAAAAGTAAAATATACCCCTCTCATCAGATGAAATGGACACGTAAAAAAATATTTTTGAAAAAAAAAAAATTGAACCGACTTCGGAACTTCACTCAGCAAATGCTCTAAAAAGTAAAAAATAATTTTATTCTTTGAACACCATCGATACTACATTTAAACATAAGTTTTGAAGTCGGCAGAAAAAAGCTAAATAGAATCATTCGAAACTATAAATATAAATTTAAATGAATCCAGGTTCTTTATTCGCATTCGCATTCATTGAAAAATACATATGTAATGGTACAAATATTCAGCTCTCAATTTTCAACGATTTCTCTGAAAATGTTGGCAAAATATAGTAAGAATCATTTTACCTATAGTTTTTGCGCCGACTTCAAAACTTATGTTTAAATGTAGTATCGATGGTGTTCAAAGAATAAAATTATTTTTTACTTTTTAGAGCATTTGCTGAGTGAAGTTCCGAAGTCGGTTCAATTTTTTTTTTTCAAAAATATTTTTATTTTATTCTTTTTAGTGTAAATGTACATATGAAATAAGGTAATGTTTCCATTGCAAAACTTCACCTACTTTTCTTAAGTAAATGCTTCATAAAATAAACTATGTAAGAAAAAAAAAAAAAAAAGAAAGTATCAACACGTCTAAAATTTTAAACGATTGACACTAAAAAATAATCCTTGTTATTCTCTGGTATTTATTTGTGTACTAGTTTAATTAAAGGCTAAATATAAACGACTTTTCAACTAATTTATATTTCAAAACAACACTAGATTCTCGCAGTTTATAAAATTTCACGATGTATTACATACGTGGCCCGCTAATGAGTTTCATGTTTGCTTCAGTTAAGCCTTCATTAAAAATTTTCATGATCATTATAATAACAGTTTCATATCAATCACGTTCTGTAACAATGGATTTCATATTTAATCATTTAGGACAAATCGCTTTAAATTTGAACAAAAATTTGGAGATTTTCCTCACTTTTTTCAGAATTATTTTATCAAACCTTATATAAATTAAGACTAATAAAACCTGAAATATTACGAATCAATCAGTACCTGGCACGACTTTCAGTTCGTTGGAGTTCAGGAGAAAAAAGCAGGACATAGAAAGATACTCGGTTTAAAATTTTCAAAAAGACCATAGAAAGGAATTTCATTATGCAATCCAGAGAAGCCTGGCGTTCAAAATGGTCATTATTACGATTACTGTGATCCCAATTTCTTTTTCGAAAGATTTCTACAGGTTCCCGTTATCGAACCCGGACCACGAGAGGATGGGACCAATCTGAAAGAAAGACTTTTCTAACAAAAAAAGAATTTTTGAAATCGGTCCAGGCGTCTTCGAGTAATCTTGTAACATACAAAAAAAAAAAAAAAAAAAAAAAATTCTCCGATGAATTGTATAACCTCCTCCTTTGTTGAAGTCGGTTAAAAAGTAAATAAACGAATAAATAAAGTTTTGTCGCACCTTTTAAAGAATGTAACTGTTACAGTTCTTCCGTAGAAAAAGTCCTCAATCGTTTTCAAAAAATAAATAAATAAATAAATAAAAGTACAAAGAGCATCAAAACACATTTTATCAAAGAAAGAAAAAATAAGAAAAAAAAACTCGTCCGTTAATAAAATGTCTCGAATTTAACTTTTAATCCGTTGCCAGTTGTAAAATATAAATAAAAAATAAAATGTTCTCGTGAATGAAAAATTTTTGTTACAAAAAAAATCGTCTGCCAAAAAAAAAAAAATAATAAAATTATAAATAAAATAAAACAAATGATTAAATAAACAAAAAATCGTCTGCACAGTCAGTCATTTTTATTTTCTGAGCCTGCATTTCGCCATGTTTGCGGAGTCGGAGTCGGAATCAGAGTCCTCACAGAAGATTACTCAGAAAAGTACTTTACAAACATTATTTATCAAAACCATTTTCTTACAAAGCTAGTTTGAAGAAAATCCGCCTTGAAGTTCAGAATCAACATTCAATTTAAATTTCTCCGTAGACGCTAATGTTATTTTTTTTTTCTGAACGGTTTAATATTGAACGAAAAATGGTTCAAATCAGAAAGCGAAATATGGGAATGTATGGGAAAGCCTCTCCGAGATCTTTCAAACAAAAAAAAAGTTTATTCCATTCGAACGGCTCACTCAAAAGTTATTAGGTGGGGAAAGGTTGCTTGAACGGTTCAATGTTGAACGAAAAAATGTTCAAATGGAAAATTTAAATACGGTAATGAAGAATCCTTGCTGAGATCCTTCGAACAAAAAAAAAAGTTTATTTAAATCGGACTGTTCACTCAAAAGTTATTAGGGGTGACAACTTGATTGAGCGTTCAATGTTGAACGAAAAATTGTTCAAATCGGAAATGTAAATACGGGAATGAAGTATCCTTGAAAAGATCTTTCGAACAAAAAAAAGTTTGTTCCAATCGGATTGTTCACTCAAAAGTTAGCATCGCGGGACAGGTTGTTTGAACGGTTCAAAGTTGAACCAAAAATTGTTCAAATCGAAAAATCAAATGTGGGAATGAGCTTTACTCGCCGAGATCTTACGAACAAAAAAAAGTTTATTCCATTCGGACGGTTCACTCAAAAGTTATTAGGTGGAGAAAGGTTGCTTAAACGGTTCAATGTTGAACCAAAAATGTTTAAATTGAAAATTTAAATACGGTAATAAAGTATCCTTGCCGAGATGCTTCGAACAAAAAAAAATTTGTTTAAATCGGACTGTTCATTCAAAAGTTATTAGGAGTAACAGCTTGTTTGAACGGTTCAATGTTGAACGAAAAATTGTTCAAATCGAAAATGTAGATACGGGAATGAAGTATCCTTGAAAAGATCTTTCGAACAAAAAAAAGTTTGTCCAAATCGGACTGTTCACTCAAAAGTTAGCATCGCGGGACTGGTTGTTTGAACGGTTCAAAGTTGAACCAAAAATTGTTCAAATCGAAAAATCAAATATGGGAATGAGCTGTACTCGCCGAGATCTTTCCAACAAAAAAAAGTTTGTCCAAATCGGAATGTTCATTCAAAAGTTATTAGGGGGGGGGGGGGGACAGACCGACCGACCGACACACAAATTCCCCATCTCAATACCCTACTTTCAAATTTTTAATTTTTTGATATTCATTTTACCTTTTTATTCTTTTAACTTGGCGATATTTTTTAGATGCATTAAGCAACTTTTAATACTTTTTTCGTCTTTCTTTTATATTCAACGGGAAAGTAGGCTAAAAAAAAAGAAGAAAGGTTGACAACACAAGTCGTTTAAAGATATACAGTTGGATTCCTTATGGCTAACGGGTAAACCACTGTCAAAAGAAAAGATCAAAGACCTCAAAGAAATTTTGAAGCTAGTACCACAAGACTTAAAATATTTTTATAATTTCTTGAGAACTTGTCAACAGGGGGAATTTTCAGATGATGTTGATGGTTTTGGAGTTTCAAATGTGGACTTTGACATTGATGAAGATGAGGATTAATATCTTTTAAACAATTTTAATTATTTCTGAAAGACTGATTTTTTGTACAGCATTTTTTTTATCAATAAAACACATGATTCATCATTAATAGTGTGGGTTACCTTATTTTTTTAACCCTCCATTCCTTAATAACCTATAAAGCAAAAAGCATTCATCCAACATTTTTATTTTTTTATACAGAAACACTTGAAATTTTTTATTGAAAAACACATGAGAAAATAAGTTTAAATATTGCGTTCATGGTAACATATCATTGGTATATTGAAAAAGAGCTCATGATTTGCCAGAGTTTGTTGACTTTAAAGCCCATTATCTCAAAATCAGGTTTTTGTGGGTTGAGTCGTTTTTGCATAACACCATCCATTTATAATCGTTTTCGGTACAGAATGTTTTTTTTTTGTTTTTTTCAAAACTCATTTTTGAATCTTTTAAAGTTGTCATTGTAATATGACAATTTTCCTGGCTGATAATTTGCAAAAATTTAATAAATATAATTATTTTAACTAATATGTTGCTGTATTCTTTTTTTGAAAGCAACAATTTAAATTTATATAATTGTTTACTATTATTTTGCTTTAATTGTGTTTTTATAATTTTAATGAAGGCGTTTTGCATGACTTTTTTTTCCTCTGTCTCTCTCTCTTTTTTTTTTTGAGTAAGTGATCTATTTCTTCATTTCTTCCCATATTGGATATCGAGCTTGGTCACTAGGGTCAAAGGCAGTGTTCCTAACCGCTAGACCCCTGTGATATTGGGAATATTCTACTCTACACTACACTACACTTAAAAAAGGGTAATTGCATCATTCTTCTGATACCCATCCCGCTACTAGGTCAATTCAAAAAAAGAAAAAGACAGGAAGGACATCAAAAAGAGAAAAAAGGCATATGGGGGGGGGGGGGGTCAGCGAAAAACATACACTAAGTAAACAACTGGTCGGTTTTGCTACCCCAATTTTCCTGAAAACAAAAGGGGCTTGATGGCCCTCCCCCCATTGTTTTCAAGCCCCTTTTGTTTTTAATACGTAACGGGGCTACGGGCCCCTTTGAATCTAAATCCACCCTTGTAGTAACTGGTTACTGAGGGGGAAAAAAAAGTTAAATTAATGGTGTGTGCAATTCATTGGAAAAGTAAGAACGAATTTTCCTCCAACGAAAAATCTAAGGGGAGGGAGCAAAGGCTCCGCCTACACTCCAAAAATTCGAGACCTGTGCCACCCCCAAAACTTTTGGTCACGCTACGCCTATGGACATAACCAAAATAAAACAATTATTGTCGGATATTTATTGACTACAGCAAAATCTTAATCATCGACATAATACTTCCACATTTGAAAAGTTAAGTTTTTTTTCTTTTGTTGGCCGATTCCGTATGTATCCAGAAAAAACCTTTTTAAAATTATGTCAAAACGTAAAGTAATCCTCATGCTAAACTAATAAAACCCTTAAACAAGACTAAATTTACCATTAATATGCGTTTTTGCACAAATAATTGTCAAATATTTCCTATTAATTACGAAATCATTTTGGACAAACACTTTCAGCGTCATTTTATGGTCCACTATAGTATCTCAGCATTTCATAAAGTAGGGAGGGGAGCAAAATTATCCTAGGTAAAACAAAACAGTTACAGCAAAACTGGCGACATTTTAAAAATCGTTAAAGCGGTGTGTTTTGAGCTCTTCCAGTTCAGGAGAAAAAAAAAACAAAGGTGAGTATATACAGGGTGTCCACTCCAATCGTGGACCAATAGCTAATTTCTAAATCGTTAGAGATAAGCATATAGTTTATTTGGGAAAAAATCTCCAAATTACGAAAGGAATTTTGGGTCTATTCAACGTTTTTCAAAAAATCAAATTTTGAAAGAGTTACGAAATTTAAATTTTTATACAGCCCCCCAGTCCTATCAATCATATTTAGTAAAACATTCTTGACACTGTAACGTTTAAAACTAAAAAAAAATCACTGTTCTACCACAAAAATTGACCGAGTTATGACGTTTTGAAAAATCAAGATTTTGAAGGATTTCGCATACGGTCCCTGAAGTGATCTCTCGATGACGTCATGAAATAATGCAAAATCTTGATTTTTCAAAACGTCATAACTCGGTCAATTTTTGTGGTAGAGGAGTGATTTTTTTTTATTTTAAACGTTACAGTGTCAAGAATGTTTTACTAAATATGATTGATAGGACTGGGGGGCTGTATAAAAATTTAAATTTCGTAACTCTTTCAAAATTTGATTTTTTGAAAAACATTGAATAGACCCAAAATTCCTTTCATAATTTGGAGATTTTTTCCTAAATAAACTATATGCGTATCTCTAACGGTTTAGAAATTAGCTATTGGTCCACGATTGGAGTGGACACCCTGTATATCGGTTGTCCGCAAATGATGTCGCACCTAGAGGGGGACAAGGAAGTCGGGTCATTCCATGTCAGTTCACCCGGTCATGTAACCCATGTCGTCGGATTTTGATAAAATTTGGTGTATTTAATATTTTTATGGGGGTAAGTAACCATATGAATTCTTTTGCCCATATGTGATCTGGTTTTTGTTTTACAGGCCGTCAAACTTTTCAAAAAATTGCATTTTCTGTCAACCGCTAAGCCTAATCTGCATGTATACGTATCTCTTCAGTAAATTGTGACGGGTGCAGAAATCTTTCAATATTTCCAAAAATTCTCAGATATGTTGCTGAAAGTATGAGGATTTAATAAAAAAATACTTGAAATTTATATAATATAATTTTGTTTGAATAAAATTTGAATAAACTACGACAAGCATTTTTTTTCTTGTGCAAAACATGAGTTTACTTAAGTGGCATTTCACGAAAAGGCGGAGGTCCTATTCAATAATGGAAGCATTCGAAATGAGCCTGAAGGTGTGTTCTATCATTGCAAAGAATAAAATTAGTGGTTTTTTTCGTTTTCTCGTTGCTGTTGCACAATATACACATTTCAGTATCAAAATTTTTGAAAAAAAGTTCTAGTCATTTTCCTAACCTAAATTTCACTGAAAAGCAAACATACCTTTATTTTTAAGTGTATTTACAGCCCTATTATGCTACTTAAAAATCATCTTAATCCCTTATTAAGCAGAAAGAAAAGTGAGAAATAATTTATGACTCCCAAATTCAGTTGTTAAGTTCAGCAAAATATCAGATGTAGAAAAAAGATGTGCAAAACATGAATTCACTTTAGTAGCTTTTTATGAAGAGGCGGAGGTCATATTCAATAATAGAAGCATTCGAAATAAACCTAAAGGTGTGTTCTATCATTGCAAAGAATAAAATTAGTGGCTTTTTTTCGTTTTCTTGTTGCTATTGCACAATATACACATTTCAGTACCAACATTTTTGAAAAAAGTTCTAGTCATTTTCCTAACTTAATTTTCAATATTCTTTGCGTAAAAGAAGCATTGTTCATGCTTTTGTAGCATGAAAACGTATTATATTTAGTTTTAATGAATTATAATTGTATTGAATGTGCAAAGAAGAGATAGGATAGCACAATCTTTAAAGTAAAAATAATAATTAAAAATGTGAGTTTCTGAATATTATCGGATTGTTTGTCTTTGAAGTGTTTGTGTGATCCTGTTTTCAGCAAATTTAAGGAATATACTGTTTGATATTTTAACGCTCAACCTTCCTTGCATTTGCGCATGTATCAGGTCTCTTCTTATTTTATCAAAATATGGGTCATAGTGATAAGAGGGATAAAGAATGTGAGTGGGTTTTCTATTTTGGTTTGTTTGTTTTTCATTGAATTCGCTTATCAGGAAGGTTGGTTTGCGCTGATAAATAATAATAGGAGATAATTAAAAAGCTAGAGCCCCGGACAGACATAATTCAATAAAAATAAACTAGAAATTTCAGCATCCAGTTAAGAGCAAATACAGCTTTCGACACTTGCTATTGGAGTTTAAAAGAAAAAAATTGAAAATTTTCAAGTAAGTGACTATGCTGGATTTGAAGCAAGACTATCTTTTACCTAAGAAGAGACTATTATCTTTACTATAACCAAGAAATAGTAAGATGTTAAATGAAATAACTACGTCAAACGGTCCGTAACATAAGATTCTGGAAGATGTTACTATTCTCTTCAAAAGGAGATTGAATATGTACAAAATAAGTATTCCGAATATTTCATGATAACTTGACTTCAACAAGTACTGTCCGACGTCGGAAATGCAAGGAAGGTCGAGCGTTAAAATAACAAACAGAATATTCCTTAAATTTGCTGAAAACAGGATCACACAAACACTTCAAAGACAAACAATCCGATAATATTCGGAAACTCATATTTTTCATTGTTATTTTTTCTTCAAAGATTGTGCTATCCTATCTCTTCTTCGCACATTCAATACAATTATAAATCATTAAAAATAAATATAATACGTTTTTATGCTACAAAAGCATGAGCTATGCCTCTTTTACACAAAAAATATTGAAAATTAAGTTAGGAAATGACTAGAACTTTTTTCAAAAATGTTGGTACTGAAATGTATATATTGTGCAATAGCAAAAAAAAAAAACGAAAAAAGCCACTTATTCTGTTTTTTGCAATGATAGAACACACCTTTAGGTTTATTTCGAATGCTTCTATTATTGAATATGACCTCCGCCTCTTCATAAAAAGCTACTAAAGTGAATTCATGTTTTGCACATCTTTTTTCTACATCTGATATTTTGCTGAACTTAACAACTGAATTTGGGAGTCATAAATTATTTCTCACTTTTCTTTCTGCTTAATAAGGGATTAAGATGATTTTTAAGTAGCATAATAGGGCTGTAAATACACTTAAAAATAAAGATATGTGTGCTTTTCAGTGAAATTTAGGTTAGGCAAATGACTAGAACTTTTTTTCAAAAATTTTGATACTGAAATGTGTATATTGTGCAACAGCAACGAGAAAACGAAAAAAACCACTAATTTTATTCTTTGCAATGATAAAACACACCTTCAGGCTCATTTCGAATGCTTCCATTATTGAATAGGACCTCCGCCTTTTCGTGAAATGCCACTTAAGTGAACTCATGTTTTGCACAAGAAAAAAAATGCTTGTCGTAGTTTATTCAAATTTTATTCAAACAAAATTATCTATATCTATAAAAATGAGTCTATGTATATATACTTGTTCTCTATACAAATCCACAGTTTGCGTCAGATTTTCATCAAACTTGACGCAGAGGTTCCTTGATGCCTTAGAATTCTCATAGGCGGGGTCTTGAAATTTTAAAAAATCTAAAAAGCTCAAATTTAAATTTTTTGTCAAAAAATGACCCTTTTATAGGAATCTAGCCTATTTATATTGTAATCGAGATAGGCCTTTTAGCATTCAAATTGATGAAATTTAAGATTTTTAAGTATGAGTATTTTCTAACAATGATTACGATTAAAGTAATAAATTGTCAATTTAAGGCTCACCTATTTCCTTTTAGCATTGAAATAAGTAAAAAACAATCATAATTCATGTGGACTTTATAAAAAGAACCACGGATTTGAATTTCAAATTTGCAATGAGACGACAGTTGCGTCTGTAATGGAGATAAGCCTTCAGAACGAGAAATAGATTTATTTCTGAGTTATAATAATTTTTACTTTGTAGGTGGGAACAATTAATAGAGAAAAGTTAATATTTTAAATTTGGCGGGTGAAATTGATGCAATTTTTTCACTTCCATGTGCATATATTTCCTGCCAGTGGACGCGGCAAAGCACAGACAACATGGGAACTACTTTGATATAAGCCCCAAATTGGAAATTTGGTGACTTTTTTTTCTCACTAAGCAAAAAACCTGTTGCTACAAAAATTATTGCCACAAAACTTCAAAAAATAAACTCAAAAAATGGTACAAATGCAAGAAAATACTAAATTTGGCAAGAGCAAAAACCTAAATTAGCTGTAAAAACCTAAATTGGCAACACCAAAATAGGAAACAGCAACCCTAAAGAGTCCGTAGGGAGTTCCAGATTTGGCGAGTAATTTTTTTTTTTGGGGGGGGGGGGTATATCAAAGTTATACCACAACATGTATCTTTACTTTTCACCTTTTGATAAGACTATTTTTCTGTAAACGTTTAACTTTCTGTAATATTTTAGTTTTTTTCCCAAAGTTTGTACCTAAGAGACAGATTGATGCAAATTATTTTATACCCATATGAATAGAACTCTTTCAAACTTTTTTTCCCTGAATGCTATGTTGTATTAATAAGCACCCGGGCGACGCCGGGTATTAAGCTAGTATTATATAAATTTCAAGTATTTTTTTATTAAATCCTCATACTTTCAGCAACATATCTGAGAATTTTTGGAAATATTGAAAGATTTCTGCACCCGTCACAATTTACTGAAGAGATACGTATACATGCAGATTAGGCTTAGCGGTTGACAGAAAATGCAATTTTTTGAAAAGTTTGACGGCCTGTAAAACAAAAACCAGATCACATATGGGCAAAAGAATTCATATGGTTACTTACCAACATAAAAATATTAAATACACCAAGTTTTATCAAAATCCGAGGACATGGGTTACAAAATCCCGTTTTCCTGGGTGATTTGACATGGATTGACCCAGATTTTAATAACTGAGATTCTCGGCGATTTTTTTTAACTGACGCCAGTTTTTGTGCCAAAGACTACGTAATAATAATTTATTTCTTTTTTTTTTTCTTTTGTTAGCCGATTCCGTATGTTTCCATTCAAAACCTTTTTTAAATTATGTCAAAACGTAACATTATGTGTAAACGTAAATCCTCATAATCTACTTATATTAAAAACTGAGTATCTTTCTCACTATCTTTCTTTCTAACTATCTTTCTTTCTAACTATCTTTCTTTCTATCTTTCTATGTCACGCTTCTTTCTCCTGAACGCCAATGAACTGAAAGTCGAACCAGGTACCGATAGATAGGTAATTTTTCAGGCTTCATTAGTTTCAATTTATGTAGTTATACGATTTTAATTAGCGAAGATATCAATTAATAAGTAGTCAAGTTTAAAGCGATTAAGCCTAATAAATGATTAAATATGAAATCCATTCTTGCAAACCGTCGTTGCTATGAAACAGTGATAACAATGATAATGAGAATTTTGAATGAAGGCTTAACTAAATCAAACACGAGACTCATAAGCGGGCCACTTACGTAGAATTTTTATCGCTAGCTACTGGTAATATTTTGAAACATTTATTTGTTGAAGAGCCATCTACTTATATTAAAAACTGAGTGTCTATGTCTGCTTTTTTCCTTTGAGCGAGCTGAACTTACTGAAACTTTCCTCACCATCTTGAAGGCGTGAAGCATCTCAATAATTCGAATGATTTTTTTTATATAGGAAAAAAGTAAAGGCGTGAAGCGCCTGGTAAGCGAGCCGCCTTGGCGGGGAGTAGTTTCTTTAAATTTTTTTCTCACTACTTTCAGGGCACGAAGTGCCCGTGCAACGCCGGGCCACGTGCGTGGTATGTCTTGAAATCGAATGAACATTAAATTATATCAAATAATATAACTTCAGAATGAGGTAAAAGTTAAGGTCCCTATATATACGAGCCGGCGTATCAAGATTAAGTTTCACCATTTTGGATCCAGCTCGTGTTTGTGTGTTTGAGTGGTTGTCTTTTCTGGCCAGTAATCGCGTTTTGGTAATTTTTCACTATGAGCAATTATTAGCGGCACGTGGATTTGGCAAAGCTTAGCAATGTGCCAAAACTTTTTTCTGGTAACCCTACTCCACAACAATGAAAATTTGAAAGTAAAAGTTAAGGAATTGGATCCAAAGTGGTGAAACTTAATCTTGATGCGTCGGCCTGTTTATATAGCGGCTCTAGTAAAAGTCAGAGAAGGGGGGACGTTATGCATCAACATGCCGCAGGAAGCTAATCTAGCTGCCCTGGCAGCTAGTAAATTAATAAAACCCTTAAACAAGAATAAAATTACCACTAGGTGACCCGTGCGGAATTCCGCAAAAAAAAAAAAAAAACTCTAAACTTAAAATTTAATACGACAATTTTTATTGGCTTCATTTGCACAACATCGCCATCTACTGCCGTCGTTCTGACAACTTTTCAAAGAGATCAAAGACACGTTCACTTTTACAACTACTACAAAAGTGATACCCTATATTAAAATCAAATACCCAAGGCTACTACTAAACTAAATACTAACGTTATCGTAAAACTACCATAGTATTTTGAAACAATAAAAGTTACAATTAAGGTTTACCGAGCTAAGCCTTGGCTTGAAATGTCGCATTTAAAATTGATTTGAGCAACAGTGTAACGATTTTGACAGTTGAGCAAAAAATTTAACTTTTTCAAACTTCAATCGCTTATAAGTCGCTTAAACGTGGATTTTCGAGATTCTCGTTACGCGGCGCTAGCGGAGAAACGTTCTAAAGAACGCATTTTTTTTTAATCTTTCGAATGAAATCAAAATAGAGACGATACGACAATTATTTCGCTAGATAGAGTCAATTTTGTGCCCAAAAATTGAAGTTCGAATAAAAAACGAACCGACACTTTTTAGAGGGTGGGTCTACTTTTCGTCAATAGCCCGCGGGATAAGCTTCAAAATCATAAATTTTCTTGCAATTCGATAAAGAAATGAGCGAGTTTCGACCGGGTATAGGATTTGGCTTAGAGAAATAAAATATGGAGATTAATATGCGTTTTTGCACAAATAATTGTCAAATATTTCCTATTAATTTCGAAATCATTTTGGACAAAAACTTTCAGCGTCATTTTATAGTCCACTATAGTATCTCAGCATTTGATGACTATTTCTCTGTGACAAGAATTAGAGCCGCTATACTTACCTAAGTCTCCCAAAACAGTTATCGCAAATTTGGCGACATTTTAAAAATCGTCAAAGCGGTGTGTTTGAGTTCTTTCAGTTCAGGAAAAAAAAAAAAAACAGAGGTGAGTATAAATTGTTTCTCAATATTTTTTTTTTTTTTTGTAATTTTAAAATTTCCTATTTCTTGATTTTTTCCCATTAAGAAAAACGAGAAGCCAACCTTTGTCAGATGGTGTCCGATTTCCTAACTGATAAAAAATCGTCCAGTTTGACTCTCGGTGATGGCCCTGGTTAAGGCCCCTATATATACGAGCCGGCGCATCAAGATTAAATTTCTTCACTTTGGATCCAGCGCGTGTTATTGTGTTTGAGTGGTTGTCTTTTTTGGCCAGTAATCGCGTTTTGGTAATTTTTCACTGTGAGCAAATATTAGCAGCACGTGGATTTGGCAAAGCTTAGCAATGTGCCAAAACTTTTTTCTGATAACCCTACTCCGCAACAATGAAAATTTGAAAGTAGAAGTTAAGGAATTAGATCCAAAGTGGTGAAACTTAATCTTGATGCGTCGGCCTGTCTATATAGCGGCTCTAGCCCTGGTCAGCTACCCCAATGAAGCAATCACGACTTTTATTATTGTTACTATTTATTTATTTCAACTGCTGCTCGCAAAGGTTTCTATGATGTTACTTTTCCTTTCGGTTAAAAAACATTCGAAAATAATATTTCTTTAGTTAGAAGTAAGATTACAGGAAATCCTTAACTAAGATTTAAAGATCACATTTCCTATCGAAATTTTACAGAAAAAAAAATTAATCATCTTGATTCATGTCTTTCTATACATTTTATTTATTTTTTAATACTGGGAAGGTTTTTCCCTTTTTTAACATTGCAAAATGAGATTGGCGACTCCTTACCTGAAAAACTGGCAGGGGACCGGGAGAACCGCCCTATGTTAAAGAAGTGCGCAACAGTCGGATTCCATTTGTTTACCTATTTGCTTAAAATTCGAACCAAAGAAAAGAAAAAATATGTTTTCTAAAGTGCAAGAAAACTATTTTTTTTTGTGCATAGTAAAACATTTAAAATTAATGCAGGTGCAATTAATTTTTACTTTTAGATCAAATGTTATAAAGGCATTACAAACAACCAACAGCAGTTACATTCTGCTACTATCATTTAATATATTAATGGAAAAATCATATAACGGTAGGGAGACCGGGGCACGTTTACCGCGAATTTTCTAATTTTTATGTTTCAATTTAGGAAAGTTCAAATGTTATATTCTTATTAAGCATTTAATGAAGTTCAAATTTATGCATTCAGTTTTCGCCTTGTGTTTGTATTTAAGCGTTAAAAAAATAATATTTAGGACAAAGTCTGTTGCGTAAACGTGCCCCGTATCCGGGGCAAGTTTACGCATTAGGCGGGGCACGTTTACGCATCGACATCGGGGCACGTTTACGCAACTTCGGGGTACGTTTACGCAACTTTGGGGCACGTTTACGCAATTCGGGGCTCGTTTACGCAATTCGGGGCACGTTTACGCATCGACATCGGGGCACGTTTACGCATTAAGAGGCACGTTATTAGAGTGCCAAGTATTGAGAGAGATGATTTTTTATTTAATTTAAAATGTTTTATTTACAAATTCATGCACTGTTTGAAAATAAAAAATAGATAATTTATAAAAGAACATTTTTTAGATAAACTGCAAACTCAGGGCTTATTACCAATTAACAACTGAAACTACTTAGTCATTTTAACCATCAAAGTTACAGTTTTTATTAACAAAAAATAAAGAAAATTAATAAAAGAACATTTTGTAGGATGAACTGAAAACATAGGGCTTATTGCCGATTAAAATAGAGAATGATTCTGATGACGAAGTGATGCAGAAAATGAATAAGTAGTTTTAGTCGTTAATCTTTGCAGAGGGTGCCAACGCCAACTGTTTCTTTTTGGCATTTTTTGGTTTAATTCTTTTTCCTTTTCTATCTTCTTGTTCTGCTTCCACAGAATCTAGTAAATTTTAAGGTAGTTTCTTGTTTTTATTTTGTTGTGAAATAATTTTTTTCTTTTTTGCTTCTAACTGTTCTTGTCTGAGAGCTTCTTTAACTGGAGAATCATTTAGGATTGCGGACTTCTCTTTGGAGCCAATGTTGCCTCTGCAGTCAATGGAACCTTTGAATCAGGAGCTGGTTCATCAAGCTGCAGACAAAAGTTTTGAGTGAAAATATATGCATAAATAAATGAGCTAGATGCTACGTAAAAAGAAACCCTCTTCTGTTAATAACACTCGACACCGATTCACTCGCCCAAAAGCTTATATATTGTGGGAAAAAGTAAAATGTACCTTCACATTAGGTGGGGGGGGGGAGGGGTATAAGAGCTTTGACGGTAGCCAGCGTTATGCAGAATAACATTAGTGAATATTGAAAACCTTTCCCGCAATAGAAAATTAGTTGCACATTTACTACTTCAACTGTTGAAATGAAATGCGCCGCTAATTGAATGGCATTCAAATTAGCGGTGGGGGAGGGGACTTCATCTAGTGAAAATGACTTTGAATACCATTTAAAAATTCCACAGTATGAATTATTAAATTTAAATTTATAATTATATTTGGTTTTATTGAAAAAAAAGCAATTTAAAACTTCATAAAATAGTCCAAAATATTATAAGACATTTTCTACTGACATTTTCATTTTCATCTTGCATTTTCAGGTCCTCATTGGATAGGTTAGCCTATTTTTTGCAGTAGTTACCTACCGTCTTGTCATTTAAACCATAAATTTTGGCAGCCCCTCTAATTGTGGCTTGACCAAGTCTCACTTTCAGTACGGTATTTTTCATTAGTTTTATGTCGAACTTCGTTCTAAGAGTTTTTGTAACATAATGTCTTACTATCTGTAACATTAAGAAAAAAACAGGCTGAATAGTTTTTAAAATTTAAATTGAACAAACATGAGTACAGAACTATATAACAATTAGCTACAAAAGATGAATTTGTAATTCAATTAAACATAAAATGAGAAATTGCGAAGCTAAATGGACTAAAAATACAGACTTTCTATGGCGATACGGTGCTAAAAAAGCTTCTGGGGCACATTTACGCACCGACCTCGGGGCACGTTTACGCGCGTTCTTACTGCGTAAACGTGCCCCGACGTCGATGCGTAAACGTGCCCCGTCGTTACTTTTTAGCTTTTTTTTAATGTACAACCAAATTCAATAACATTTCCGTCAAAACAATTACATTTTTTAAAAGAGCATTAAATTCTGCGTTCGTTCATATACTTGTTTATCTTTAACAAAGTATTATTAGTTCACAATAAGGTTTAGTAAGCTGAACACAAAATTTACTAACTTTGGCAGAAAACAGATAATCCTCGCTGCGCGCTAAGCAGAAGCTCGACTGAAGCTAAAATTCTTGTGAGAATATCCGATAGGTGCCCGGATGAATCTGTCATCACCGATGTTGAGCAAACTACAACACGTTTCTGAAAAAGTGCGCTGCGTAAACGTGCCCCATGCGTAAACCTGCCCCGGTCTCCCCTAATCTCATAATGCGACAGTTAATTAAAGCGTTTGCTACGATTTATAGATATGCTTCCCATTTATTGACATGTATTTTAAAACAAAGAACACATGCATTTTAATTAAAAAAAAAAGGAAATTTAAAGCAAACCATAATAATTTCTGCTTGTTACCTTGTTGATGAAGGAAAACGTTTCAGTCAACCTATCATAAGGTTCAAAGACAACAGGAGATGATGGAGAGAAAGACCGGCGGAAAAATTTCTTTCGACGAAAACGTCTTTATTTCGTAAACTGCTCTTTCTACTTCTCTGAAGTGTCTGAAGCGTGAAGCTAAAGCCTTGCTTCAAGCTCCCGCCAAAAATCGTCCCCCCCCCCCCCCCGACCGACACCTGTTACTCGTGTTACACTAATTAAAACTGTCTGACGATGCACAACCGTACAATAGTGATTCTGGCGACGCTCGCAATTCCGGAGTCCTGAGGCGGGAGATAGCCCCTTCACCAGCGGGGGGAAGTCTTTTCCTTTCTTCACACAGTCGTCGGGTCTTACCGCTCATCCCCGAGTATCATCAGCCCTCCTTGGTGGTGACACAGGCCCTGAGAGACACACGTGTCTAGCGGCTGGTGTATCAGATTCTCAGAAAGTGACAATGACTTGCCACGCTGTTGGCGGTTTACGGGTGGGACCTCTGGTTAGAAAACGAAAGGGGAAGATTTGTCCTTTTCCACCTGAACAAAAATAACTTTTTCCAGCAGAACTTACGTTCATCCAAAAGAGATACGATGGCAGCAACTCGATGGTCCTGAAGGTTCTCGTGTTCAAAATTAGTCTGGGAATTGCTTACTTAGTCGAATAATGGGAATATCTTCAGAAAAAATAAAGTTTTTTCAGTTGAATGATTTTATTGAACTTATTTTACTGATCTGTCGGAATCATTAGAGATTTCGGCACTTAGATTTCTGTCGGAAAATTTGATCGTCGGAAATTTTTTCCCCGACGAAGTGAGAAATTTTCCCCGATGGGGGGGCAAGACGTTTCCGACGGGGGGGGGGGGGCAATCCCCCCCCCCCTGCCCCATAGCTAGCGCCGCCACTGACCAAATAATTTTCGGCAATCAGGCCCATCATTTCAAGTTTTTTCAGGGATAGAGGTCAACAGCAATTTCATGGAAAAGCAATAAAAACCGCTTCCATTTATCTGTATATGCAATGGTTTCTCAAAGTCGGGCGGGGAGCGCAATTGACCGATCCCCATTCCCCCCGAAAACCCCCTTAACTGTCCGGCTTGTTGGCTATTAATGCATTAATGATGTTGTTAAATTTATTAATTCTGTTGGTTCTAGTGTTATTTTGTCATTGTTAGTTGCCATCACTCAAGTTTTGTTTAAAAGTTATGGCAACTTCTACGAATTTTTCAGTTGATTTAATGAATGTGATCCAGTCGTTTGTCGCCGAGTTTTGTTAACTATTTTCCCATTTATTACCATTTAAATAAACGTTGAGTTCAATAATTTTACAGTGTTCAGCAACACATTAAGTGTATTCAATACGCATATTTCATGTATTGCTAAAAGTAGGTTTGCTCTTAGTGTAACAGCTGTTGTGTTGAATGTAGTATATAGAACTGCTGTTAATGCTATGATGAATGAAAGTCATAGAAGAATGCCGTTTTCTTAAACTTTTGATAGATGATATCTATGATCTATCTATTATTATTATAAGAAGCTCATCTGAGTCGGACCCCTGCTTACAGGAGCACTCCATGGGAGGACACGGGAGGTCACCTTGACCTCCCAATAATTTTCGTATTCGGCACCTGTTGCTGACGATTCGGCAATTTGAAGACAAAATTGCAGCATTGAGATTATTTGATCTTTTTAGTTTTTAGAATTGTTTTTTTAAAAGATGTCTGATGTTTTTTCTTACTAAATGTTATGCATGTACGATAAGTCGTCGCTTTGGAAGAATAACGCTGCAACTCAAAAAAATCGGAAAATGACATTTTTACATCATTTTGTTCAGAAAAAATCGCTCTTTATGATGAACAAGGTTACAACTCAAAAGTGTCAAAAATATCCGCTAGGGAGCAATTTTTGGAGAACACTGATGTAACTCAAACTACCTTCACTCTTTTTAAAATGACGTCATTAGTTAAAATGCCATTGAAGTCAATCATGTTCCTTTGAAAAGAGATTAAAATGCGGTTTTTTAATGCTAGTTTCATTAACCTTTTAACTGTCATGCCCGAGATAGTCTCGGGCACAGCTGGTTTTCGAAAATGTCACGCTCGAGTATTACTCGGGGTATTATTATTATTATTCTTATTATTATTCTTATTATTATTCTTATTATTATTATTATTATTATTATTATTATTCTTATTCTTATTCTTCTTCTTATTATTATTATTATTATTTAGTGCGTCGTATTGTTATACCCGAATATATATCGGGAGACGTTTATTTCGGCTTCGTCTCTTTGTCAAACCGGACTGTTTCTCGGGTTTGTGCTTGGAAAAGTGTTAAAAATCAAAATAACTTGACAGTTAAAGGGTTAAAATAGTCGCAATAGTTTTGAGCACAAGCGCGATAGAAGTTTCTGAAAAGGTAAAAAATTGCTCTGCTGAAAAATGAGCTTTTTTGAGTTGCAGCGTTATTCTTCCAAAGCGACGAAGTGCGCACGCTTGTATTTTATCATTCGGTAAAATTCCAAAGCGACGAAGTGCGCACGCTTGTATTTTATCATTCGGTAAAATTCCAAAGCGACGAAGTGCGCACGCTTGTATTTTATCATTCGGTAAAATTGGAACTTCATTCGGTAAATTGATAATTTTTCCCCCTCCCAAAAATATTAGCTCAGGGCGCTCCTGCCTGCTTATTTTGCCAAATGCGTGGCACATACTATCGGTTGGCGTCTTCAATAGCTCACTTCTTTGCCTATTACCTGTGAGATTGTCTCGCATTGCTCAGTTTGAGTCGATCATTTCTGATGAGGAGCGTTTGAATTAAGGATTTTACTTTCGATTAAGTTTTTGAAGCAATATCACTGCATTTCCAAACAGTTAATTATTATGCATTTACAAGTATGTAATAGAAGAGAGAAATTGATTGATTATGCGTTTTGGAGACAGTCAGCATGATTTCGTCAATTTATAAATTCTTGGATTCCGAAGCGTTTGTTTTGTTGGAAACCTGTTGACCCGGGCCCTGAGGTTGAAGGCAGCCTTACATTTTAAAAATATATTTACGTGCTCCCCCCCATTTTTTCCCTTTACTGTATTTTAAGTGAAAAGGCAATCAAGGAGGTAAGTGAATTTTAAATCAATAAAATGTCTATTAGTTTTTAAAAATGTGTATTGAAAATTAAAAACGAATGACTCGAAAAGCATGTCTCGCTTGTCTCAGCACAAATCTTGTCGAAAAAGAAATCGCATTGATCGGCGTTCAGAAAATCATAGACATAACACACGACGCACCTGGCATCTGTGACGTCACTATTCTAGCCTGTAGCAGTAAAAAATTTGCAGTTACAGTTTTGATTCTGTCCGTAACAGGAGGCGGGAAAGTGTTGTGTTCTAGGTTAGGAACAATGCTTGGCGTGATGCTGGAGAGGAATCCAGTTGAGCTACAAAGTACCATTTAATTACTTGTAAAGAAGGTAAGATAAATATTTTGTTTCCATTGTTAAGACTTCATAATGCCGTTATGCCGGCCCCGCTTAAACAGATACTGTTGGTCCACAGAAATATTCGATTAAGCGGGGACTTGTTAACTTGGAATGATAAAGATCTTACCTTCGCGCTATAACTTAAAATGCACAATAGTTTGACTTACAACATGTGATGTTCCATTGTGCTCTGCTCCAAGTTTCATGTTGGTCCATCAGAAACTCTAAAATACTTTTGGCATTTTGCATTGCATTAAGTTTTTTTTATCACTCGTTTCATGTGTGTGATGAATATATTTTCAATTTTGAAATAACTGATAGCTAAAAGTTTTACCAAAATGCAGATTTACTTGTGAAATTATTTGTATTTTATTTTTTTTTCTAGTGAATGAGTCTGTAGAATGTCATTGCTCGTATTGGGAGGTAGCTTATGTTATCATCCCTCGTAAAAACAGTTGCCACAACAACAAAATTCATTAAAAAAATTCTTTTTTGGCTCATAAATGAGCTTCATTTCTCAAATTATACTGTAAAATGTAAACTTCGGCAAAAAATGGCTTGTACCCGTTAAAGGGTTTATATGTAATTATTGGTAAAATGTTTTTTAAATAAGCTAAATAAACAACAAAATAGTATACTAATTAGGGTTTTCTATTATAAATATGTACAAAAAATATACTGCCATATAAAAATAAGAGTAACTGCTAACTGGGTGTTATAAATCTTCGTTTTGACATCTTTTTTTTTTTCACTACATTATTTATTAAAAAAGCTCATAAGAGTAGAAATAAGAAATTCAAGCAAAGTAAACTTCCTGTAACAGTATTTCTACACATATTTGTCGATTTTCCAATAATTTTCCGGTATGTTGTGAAAAATCGATAATTTTCAGAGAAACTCTTTTTTTTTTTGTGTGTGGGGGGGGGGAGGGGGGTGTCTAAATCTATGTAAGCTACTGGCAAAAATATTTGTTAAAACTGACCAATATTATTCGATTATCCGAGGAAATTCATTCGATTAAAAGAGGATATTTAAATTCGTGTTTATGTTGAAGAAAGGTTTCATTCGAAAAAGCGGGGTGTTCGTTTATCCGTTATCCGAGGCCGACAGTATCAATATCTTATCCCAGCCTTAATGTTGCATGACCAACAGTGGCTCCAAAGCGTAATAAACGGAAAAAATCTGGATTCAATCTTTAACTATCTGTGTTTTCAATCGCCAAATAGGGTTTGATATTTTTGGTTCAATTTCAATGTGTATATTCAAGCTGGTTTGTTAATAAATATTTTACGGATTTGTTTTTTTTTTTAGTTTAATTCCTATTTTTATGTACTTTCAAGAATGAGCATCGAATTCAACTGCTACATAGCTAACTACATTACTGCCAAGGTGACCATGGATAAGTGTTGTGCAGTGCTGTAGTTGAAAAAAAAAATTGGGGATAGGGGAGTGCATCTTTTTTTTTTGATAGGTGTCATGGTTGTTGGATATTTGTCAAGCCCAAAAGAGGGCAGTTCAGATTGCTTATGCCAGATTCAATTAAAAAAAGCAGCCTTTTTTTTTTTTTTGCTTTGAAACCAATGTGCATCACAAATGCATTTTGCATTCCTTTTACAATAATATAACGAATAATTCGGTAAACGCCCCCCTCTCCACACTACTACAGTGCTGGTTAATGCTTTTGAATACGCCCTTCTGCCGTCTTTGAACAATCGGCATCAGCCCCAGGGTTGCCAAATTTAAGAACTGTAAATACGGGACAGTCTCTTGGGCCGGGGGGGGGGGAGAGATTGAGTCTAAAGTTTGAATTTTTGCAACCTTAACTTTGAAAAAAACGTTTTTCACAAATTTAAATGAAGAAAAAAAAAACAATGATAATATGAATAAAAACTTCATTTTCTACCATTGCATGGTTATTTTTCGTCATGAATATTTGGTGGGGAAATGTTTTCCATTCTATTCTGAAAATTCGTGTTTCCGTGCGGTTAACCCCCTTTTTCCTGACATAGGCCCGTTATTTCAAATTTTGCCGGTCGGGGGGAGGGGGCGGTAAATTATACCAAATTTCAATGTAAATTATACCAAAAAAAGCAAAAACCACTTCCACTTTTTGTTCATACATTACTTTCCAAAACCAGGCGGAGGCCATTGACCAACCGTCCTGATGTACCAAATGACGGTCCTATCTTGCGTGAAAGATTATACACTGCTCGACATTGAAAATGCAACACCAAGAAGGAGTGGTCAGAAATTCATGCAAATTTTACCGTACACTGAGTTATGCAAATGATATGAAATGCGTAGCTCTCCGACGCACGTGAAGTAAGATATAAGACAATGAAGTTGAAAAGTGGGCTATGTTCATGTTGGTTTTTCTGCCAGACTAATTATCGGAGAAATTTGGTTTTTGTCTCGAAGGATACGTGTGATAGGAGGAAATGCCACGCCGTCCTCAACGAAGACACTTCCAGCATATAGACGACTTTACAAGGGGTATGGTGATCGGACTGAGAAGGGGAGGTTGGTCCATACGTCAAATTGCAGCCGATACCCACATGGATGCAAGCACTGTGCATCGGCTGTGTCGGAGATGGTTGGAAAGAGGAAATATAGCCACATTGAGGGGTGCAGGTGCAGCCAGAGTGACGTCAGACCGCTTGGATCGACGGATTCACCGACAAGCTGTGGCGGACCCGCAAGTCACTTGTACGTCGATTCTGCAGCACGTGCAAGGTACCCTGGATGTTCCTGTGTCGACCAGAACCATTTCCCGTCGACTGGTTGCACGTGGCCTGCAATCACGGCGCCCGCTAAGAAGACTGCCATTGACCTCACAGCACAGACTCCAATGTTTGGAATGGTGCCGGACCAGAGCGACGTGGATGGCAGAATGGTAAACCGTAGTGTTCTCAGATGAATCCCGCTTCTGTTTGTCCAGATAGTCATCGCATACGTGTGTGGCGTCGACGTGGAGAAAGATCGAATCCGGCAGTAACTGTGGAACGCCCCACAGCGCGACAACGTGGCATAATGGTTTGGGGCGCTATTGCATACAATTCCGTATCACCTCTAGTTCGTATTCGGGCACTATGACGGCCCAACGATATGTAGATAATGTACTGCGGCCGGTGGCAATCCCCTACCTTCAGGGTCTGCCAAATGCAATTTTTCAACAAGATAACGCCCGGCCTCACAGTGCTCGAATCAGCCAACATGCTCTATGAGGTGTACAGATGCTTTCCTGGCCACCATACTCTCCTGACTTGTCACCAATCGAACATGTGTGGGACGTGATTGGACGCCGTTTGCAGAACCTGTCGTTCAGAGGACGAACTGTGGCAAATGGTTGAAAGGGAATGGAGTGCCATCCCTCAGGACACCATCCGCAGGCTTATTGACTCCATGCCTAGACGTGTTTCTTCGTGCATCGCTGTCCGCGGTGGTCCTACTTCTTACTGAGCCGACGCCGTCCTCGCTCTAAATTTTGCTTATTTATTTTGAAATAAATATCACTTATTGTTCCATGCTGTCTCTGTCTTCTTACCAAATTTCATCAATTTCTGACCACTCCTTCTTGGTGTTGCATTTTCAATGTCGAGCAGTGTATAATAGTCGCTTCTACTGATGACTAATGCTTAGTATGTATTTTTTCAAAAAGCTAGACGTACCAATAGGGAAATTTGAACGCAAAATAATTTTAAGGAGTCCTTAACAAAAATTTTGATTATAATTGAGTAGACATAGAATTAAACCTTACTATTTGAACTCACTGTAAGAAGTTAACCTAAAACAAATAAAAAACATCAGTAGGATTCAAATTTTTTGGGGAAAACTGTACAGTTTTGTCAATATTATAACATGAGAATTATTCTTATAAAACCTCGGAAAATTCCTTTATTTTAAATCATAATTGCTACTAGATTTTACTGCTGCAATAATTCTTTCTAAGTTTTGATGGCCTTTAGGATGCCATAAAACTCACTGTAATTTATATTTCTGTCGCTCATTGTAAAAATTATGCATCTTAAAGTTTTTAAAATGCGTATTTGTTTGCTAAATGGAATAACATTTAGTTACATCTTTTAGTATAAAAGCAAAGCGAAGCAAATTTCAAAAAATTGAAATTGATTGATTAAAAAAAAAAAAAAAAATCTAGTGACTAATAGTAACTGAACACATATTTCTTAAAAAATTGAGAAGGGCTTTTTATATAATAAGGCATAGTAAAATCATTTACAAGGAGATACATCACTTTTACAATGAACATTTGTTGAATCGATTGTCATAATAATTTCTACTCTAAATGAATAGAACACTAACATTACTTCAGAACGGGAAAATATTATAATTCAATCAGTTTTCTTATCACTCTATTTCACATTTCTTGTTTTACTTCATTTTTTTCTGAAAATAATGTTTCGTTTTGGAAAATACGTCTTCCAGCCGGAATACGGGACTTTAGCCGTCCCGTATGAAGGTTCCCCGGGACGCGGGACGATATTTCAAAAAACGGTACTGTCCCTTGAAATCCGGGACGTCTGGCAACCCTATCAGCCCATCGACAAAAACTGCCATCTGTTGAGCCCTACGCGTTGGATTGTGTTGATGTTTTTATTTATTTCCCTTAATTTTCGGATCTAGGAAATTAAAATAATATTGACAGCAGAAATGCTGCCATGGTACAAGCTGTCACCCCTTTTTAAAATAGAACTTTTTGAGGTCGGACAGTAGGCTAGTTTTATTTATTTTATTTTTATTTTCTTTTTACGAATGAGGACGATTTGTTGATTTTTCTCAGAATAGTAGCCGCCTTATTTTATACGGGCTTTTTCATATCATAAAGTGAAAGCCGATCCATTGTTGAGACTATTTGCTGTCATTTTGAAAATGTATCATTAAGCATTGTTCACCAACAAATAAAAAATATTCCGCGCAACAATACATTATTTTAAAACAATGTTTTTTAATTTATTGAACTCAGAGAAGTCATTGTTGACTTACTGTTGAAGCTCATTTTGAGTGAAAATCACATCTGCTTGATACGTATATTTCTCGGCGAATTTGAACTGCGGTTTTGTGGCATAATTATTGATTTCCCGAAAGATTTTCCAGTCAGGTAAGTTTTTACTCAGCATTAAACGCTTTGGTGCTGCTTTTGAAATATTTCACGTGAAAAATAAAATAATGCAATGGCATAAGATAGAGGAGCAAATATTTAGAAAAGTGCCAATTTGAGTCCCAAGTGAATTTTCACTAGTATTTCAATAACTAGTTAAAAAAATAATTTTCCCCAGAAAGAAGATAAGGTTCTGCTTTTATTTCATCTAATAACATCAGAAAAAAAAATTTTTTTTCTTCAGAAAATATTGTTTTTATACATCAAAAATCAGATCGGTAACGTGTCCCCAGTAGCAAAGCTTAGCATGCAAACAGGTCATGCGCACTTTCTTACTTCCCAAAAAAACGCACTTGCACAAAAAACGATTCTATCTCTACCCCTTTGTTAATATTTTACTTCATTTTTGCTTTAATCGATTTCTGATTTTCTAGCCGATGCGAAATAAGCATGTCCCAAGTTCCGCCGTCAGAGTGGTAACAATAACTTCCAAACTATGTTTAAGCTCCCAAAATCATTTCCTGCACCTATACCACGTGATACTGAGTACCTGGTGGGATGTTTTATCGAATCCGTAATTAAAAATTTGCATTTCTGCATCTAAAATTGTAGGTAAGATTTTTTAAAGTGATTTTATAAAAGTGTGTCATTTGAGTCATCAGATCGGTAACACGCTCTAAAATGCGCAGTTTTTATTATTTTAAAAATTATTTTATATATAAGTATAGTCCTTTATTGCAAGTGAAAAACCCACGTGTTTGATTTTGGTTTAGTGCGATCGACTAGGAAATAATAAAAAAAACTTTGTCAGTTTGTCAGATCGGTAACAGTCAGAGCGGTAACATTGAAAAACAGCGAATATGTTACAGAACTAACTCACACGTTTCAGAATTATAAAAAGCAAAAATCTTAGGTTTTAGCCATATATATTGAATATTTTTGTTCTTAAAAAATGAAAAGCAATGAGTTTTAGTACAATTGCTTCATTTGTGGTTTGTATGACCTAACAATAGAAGTTAGTAAAATAAGAAAAATTGACACTGCAGAAATTAAGTTAATTAATTATTATTATTTTATTTATTTATTTATTTTTTTGGTACTTCAATTTCTCATAACTTTGCTAAATAACTAGATAATAACTAGCATGCTAAATTTGAATTTCTGATCAAGAAATTAAATTTCCAGCAACTAATTAAAGAAAAGCAAGCAGCAGAGTTGTGTGTTGAAAAAGTTGAAGTTGTGTGTTGTTTTAAAACAAAACAAATGTTTTATTAGCTTGGATTTGGTAATCTCCTAATTTATTTTATCTAAAAACCTTATCGTTCATTTTTATTTCCAAAAAATGCTTTTTTATAATGACATTTGATTTTTTAGCCTAATATATATATTTTAATATAATTATCTTAATTCTATGTTTAAAATGCAAGGAAATGATATCATATTTAGAGATGTTAACGAAGACTGAAAGCATAAACTCAAATTTGTAACTCATATTAACATCAGATCTGTAACATTCATCAGATCTGTAACGGCTTAAAAGTGAGTAATCTAAGGAGGGGGTAAATAACTTCCTTGACCTCCCCCCTTTTTTTTCTTGCATTTAGACCCAATTTAGACTTAAAATCCAATATTAGTTTTTTTCTGCAAAAAAATTTTTTTTTCAGAAAACTCCAACTTCAAATTGGCACTTTTCTAAATATTGGCTCAGAGGTGAATCAATAATGATTCTTTTTAACAGAGTTTCCCAACCTTTTTCTGGATCACGTACCATTGGTTGTGCATCATACTAAATTATACCACTTCGTGAAAATGATTCTATTTCTGAAATCTTTTATTCCGAGTTTGTTAGAAAAAGTTTCATATGTTTTAGATTAGGACTATGTATTTATATCATTTTGTGAGACAAACAACATTGAACCACACCTACTGTCTAAAAAATTTTCCTGCAACCTCCGCCTCATCTGCGCACGCGCCAAGTCTCTTTGGACTGAATCGAAATAGGGGGAAAAGCAACGAAGAAGTAGTAAGCGAACTAAAGCTGAAGGCGGCGGGTAGTGCGCATCCAAAACCTAACTCCCCTTTTTCAGATGGAAGCGTCCGTGGCTGCCAGGCGCACAAAACGCAAACAGACAGTAGACGCAGGAGCGCCCCAATGGGAAGTCACTGTGACCTCCCAAAAATTTCCGCATTCGGTGCATTTTCCTGACAATTCGGCCACCAAGTCAGGAACCAAGTTTTATTTGCTTACCTATATCCATTGCTTACCATTGTCCAAAGTGTTCATTTTTTAAAATGTAACATAGCCCCTTCATCCTCCAAGCCGTTCAATTGTCAATGCCGAACCAAACATTAACTAGATTGTCGTTTGAATTCTTTTTTATACTAAAATGCAACGTTTCTTGACAAAAACATCGTGACGTCAGCGTGACGTTTGCGTGACGTTAGCCTATGAAAAACGAGCTAGATAAAACGTCGCAGCCTACTTGGCAAATTAGAGGAGATCGCTGACTGCTTGTGAGCTCTTATTGGCTCCGCCCGTAGTGACGTCAGTGCCAAGTTAAGTTGCATTCTAGTATAGTTCTGACATGCATTAGATAATAAATTTGTTTTTTGGGGTTTTGGATTGTTTCTATATGTTTTTCATTTAATTATGTACTTTTATGTCTGCCATTACTGATTATTTTTCACATTCCACCAACTAGAAAGTGGGGTACCACCAGTGGTGCGGGTACCACAGGTTGGGAAACGCTGGTTTAAAAAGTGTTTAAACTGTAGTGGATGCCGCGCCGGTTAATTGAAGTACGCAGTCAAGGGCGGATACAAGGGAGAGGCGATGGGGGCGATCGCCCCTCCCTTGAGTGACTCTTTTCCAACAGTTTTAGATTTTGAAGTTCTAAAAAGGCAATTTTAGTTGATCTTTGAGGAAATTAAGGAAAAGGTTGCAAGGATTCGGGGTTCTGATAGAAATTTTTCGAAATGGAAGATCAAAAAATGTGTAATCAACATGTGCTAAAGAGGATGCATGGCGAAAAAAATGGGCAAGTAAGAAAAAAAAAATCAATCGCCCCTCCCTTGGAACATTTCTGGATCCGCCCTTGTACTCAGTTGAAGTCTATAAAAGCGGCAGTTTTAATGATTATGCTGAGCATGCATGATACAAATGTATTTTTAAAGAATTCTACCTTTTATAGCGATCACTCGTAATAACGACATTTTACTGTAGGACAGAGGTGGTTTTTATATCGAGCGTCGACTGTACTTGATGATAATTCTATTTTCTGACATTTAATGTTGTCAGTATTTTTCTGAAATTGTATTCTATAATTATTGATTTCTAATTACTAGGTTTAAGGACAAATGTTATTTTAAAACGTAAATTTGGAAATGTAACACTTATAAAAGCTAAGGTAAAAGTTAGCACGCTGAAAAGGTAAAGAAAAATTCCCCGCTTAATCGAATAATACTTCTTGGTTCGGCTTAAACGAATAGTGTCGGTTCTGACTATTTGTACAGTGGCTCCCAATAGTGTTCGTACATTTACCATTTTTAATTAAATGGGGTTTTATGCATTAATTAAAATTACTATTAGTTACTTATTCCGAAATATTAAGATCTGTAATCAAAAAAATTTCAAACATATCTTACAAAAGTCTTCGTACACATTATTATTCAGTGTCTACAACAGCTTTTAAATGTCTGGGAGTTAAGTTTTGTTAGTTTTTTTTTTCTGAGCCTATGTTCATTCACTCTTCAAATATTATACTGCCTTTGGTTTGGTGTTTCATTTCAATGTTGTGTTTTCGCACTCTAACCTCTAATTTTCTCAAATTAGGTCCTATTGGGTTTAACCTGAGTTTAGGGGTGATTAGGAGGATATTTGTAAACTTTTGAACAGTTTTAGAGACACCAAGAGCTAACGTTGAATGCCATGTGCTTCTTGAAGTTATCTTAGTAGTCAGGCCCGTCATTTAGGTGGGGCAGGGAGGGGTTCAATTGCCCCCTCCCCCTGACTGAGAAATCAATGTATTTACATATAAGTGGGCGTGGTTTTTGATGTTTTCTGGTGAAAATGTATTGTGTTTTTACCCTTTGCCCCCCCCCCCCTGGAAAAACTTGAAATGACGTATCTGTTAATGGTAGTATCTCGGAAGCAACTTGCTGTTTTTTTACTACTACTAATTCCCAAATTTTGGGCCGAAAGTTTTTTGTGTTGAAAAATATTTAATAAGCAGCATGCTTCGTCATTCCATCAATAAATATCAAATTACGAAGTTCTGCTGCTAATATGCACCCTTGCACAAGAACATCTCCACCCAAGCCCGTCATTTAGGGGGGCAGGAGGGTCAATTGTGACCCCCCCTCCATGGCTTAGAGATATCAATGTATTTACATATAAGTTGACGTGTTTTTTGCTGTTTTCCGATGAAATTGCATTGTGTTTTCACCCTTTGCCCCCCCCCCCCTGGAAAAACTTGAAATGACGTCCCTGTCTCCACCGCTTTACTCAACCTTTCCAACTAAGTTTTTAGAATTAAAATATATCTAACATTTTTGGTTCTGATGATGTATAATTGCAACGAGAAGAAAAAGTGAGGACTTTTTTATGCAAACATGGCATTATTCCTAAAAGCATTTCTGCCTCATTAGCGATTTATGTTGCGAAGGGCAGCTTAAGCTTTATGGCTTTCACACTAACAGAACGTTTTCTGCTGCCCAAGGCCCCATTTAGACAAGCTGTTCAGAAAACTTGGCGAACACTTTCCGGTGATATTCAGATTCAGGCCCGTCATTTAGGGGAGTCGGGGGGGGGAGGAGGATCAATTCACACTTCCTGGCTTAGCGAAATTAATGTATTTACTTATAAGTGGGAGTGGTTTTTGTTGTTTTTCGATGAAATTACATTGTGTTTGCACCCTTTGAGCCCCCCCCCCCCCCCCGTGAAAAAACTTGAAATTCCGGGCCTGGTGAAATGGAAACAAAGTTTCTTTAAATTCTGCCAAAACTTCGAATAACTTTTGTAGTTCTTAAGCAAATTTTCTGACTATACATGTCTAACCTAGTGTTTCTGGCTTTGCCAGCTGACTCTTTCTTGCCTCTGTTTCGATCCGATTGTATTCTTTAAAATTAGTTTTTGCACCATTCTACCAAACTAGTATGTGATAAAGCTTTAGTGATATTTTATGTCTATTGAGCTCTTTTCCGAGAAAAAATTAAGTTTTCAACGATGTCTGTTGCCTTTACGAATACAAGCCATTGAAGAATATTAAGTGGATCATTTTTTTTGCTTTTTTTACTCTGAAATAAAGCCGAAAGGTTTTTAAGCATCAATGCAATGCGATGCAAGAAAAAAGAAAGAGCAACACATGTAAATTTTGATCAGGAATTTATCCAAAAATAGTGCAGTGTACGAAGACTGTTGTGGCGAGTTATTTATCTGTCCCCTCGCTTTTTAACCAATTTCAAAAAGATCAAACAATGTGATTTTGCAAAATTACTAGATTAAATTTGAAATAATTCAGACATGGTTTAAAAATTTCAGCCATATTCGAATTCAGTTCTAGTTAAATGGGTCTCACTACGAAATTTAAAGGTGTACAAACACTGCTGGGAGCCACTGTACATCGATTTAATAAATCAATATTTTCAAATATCCGTAGATTTCCTATGGCAAGAGAGAATGATGTCTGCCCTTTTTACGGGGCATGGCAAGAAAAAATGTGTCTGCCCTTTTTACGGGTCATGGCAAGAGAAAATGTTGTCTGCCCTATAAACGGGTCATGGCAGTGTGGGTTATGAATGTTGTCTGGCCTATAAACGGGCTATGGCAGTGTGGGTTATGAATGTTGTCTGCCCTGTAAACGGGTCATGGCAGTGTGGGTTATGAATGTTGTCTGCCCTATAAACGGGTCATGGCAGTGCGGGTTATGAATGTTGTCTGCCCTATAAACGGGTGATGGCAAGAGAAAATGTGTCTGCCCTATAAACGGGTGATGGCAAGAAAAAATGTGTCTGCCCTATAAACGGGTGATGGCAAGAAAAAATGTGTCTGCCCTATAAACGGGTTATGGCAGTGTGGGTTATGAATGCTGTCTGCCCCTATAAACGGGTCATGGCAAGAGAAAATGTGTCTGCCCTATAAACGGGTTTTGGCAGTGTGAATTATGAATGTTGTCTGCCCTATAAACGGGTCATGGCAGTGCGGGTTATGAATGTTGTCTGCCCTATAAACGGGTTATGGCAGTGTGGGTTATGAATGTTGTCTGCCTTATAAACGGGCTATGGCAGTGTGAGTTATGATTGTTGTCTGCCCTATAAACGGGTTATGGCAGTGTGGGTTATGAATGTTGTCTGCCCTATAAACGGGTCATGGCAGTGTGGGTTATGAATGTTGTCTGCCCTATAAACGGGTTATGGCAGTGTGGGTTATGAATGTTGTCTGCCCTATAAACGGGTTATGGCAGTGTGGGTTATGAATGTTGTCTGCCCTATAAACGGGTTATGGCAGTGTGGGTTATGAATGTTGTCTGCCCTATAAACGGGTCATGGCAAGAGAAAATGTGTCTGCCCTATAAACGGGTCATGGGAAAAGAAAATGTGTCTGCCCTATAAACGGGTTATGGCAGTGTGGGTTATGAATGTTGTCTGCCCTATAAACGGGTTATGGCAGTGTGGGTTATGAATGTTGTCTGCCCTATAAACGGGTCATGGCAGTGCGGGTTATGAATGTTGTCTGCCCTATAAACGGGTCATGGCAGTGCAGGTTATGAATGTTGTCTGCCCTATAAACGGGTCATGGCAGTGCGGGTTATGAATGTTGTCTGCCCTATAAACGGGCTATGGCAGTGTGGGTTATGAATGTTGTCTGCCCTGTAAACGGGTTATGGCAAGAGAAAATGTGTCTGCCCTATAAACGGGTCATGGGAAAAGAAAATGTGTCTGCCCTATAAACGGGTTATGGCAGTGTGGGTTATGAATGTTGTCTGCCCTATAAACGGGTCATGGCAGTGCGGGTTAAGAATGTTGTCTGCCCTATAAACGGGTCATGGCAGTGCAGGTTATGAATGTTGTCTGCCCTATAAACGGGTTATGGCAGGGTGGGTTATGAATGTTGTCTGCCCTATAAACGGGCTATGGCAGTGTGGGTTATGAATGTTGTCTGCCCTGTAAACGGGTCATGGCAAGAGAAAATGTGTCTGCCCTATAAACGGGTTATGGCAGTGTGGGTTATGAATGTTGTCTGCCCTATAAACGGGCTATGGCAGTGTGGGATATGAATATTGTCTGCCCTATAAACGGGTTACGGCAGTGTGGGTTATGAATGTTGTCTGCCCTGTAAACGGGTCATGGCAGTGTGGGTTATGAATGTTGTCTGCCCTATAAACCGGTCATGGCAAGAGAAAATGTGTCTGCCCTATAAACGGGTCATGGCAGTGTGGGTTATGAATGTTGTCTGCCCTATAAACGGGTCATGGCAAGAGAAAATGTGTCTGCCCTATAAACGGGTTATGGCAGTGTGGGTTATGAATGTTGTCTGCCCCATAAACGGGTTATGGCAGTGTGGGTTATGAATGTTGTCTGCCCTATAAACGGGCTATGGCAGTGTGGGTTATGAATGTTGTCTGCCCTATAAACGGGCTATGGCAGTGTGGGTTATGAATGTTGTCTGCCCTGTAAACGGGCTATGGCAGTGTGGGTTATGAATGTTGTCTGCCCTATAAACGGGTTATGGCAGTGTGGGTTATGAATGTTGTCTGCCCTATAAACGGGTCATGGCAGTGCGGGTTATGAATGTTGTCTGCCCTATAAACGGGTCATGGCAGTGCAGGTTATGAATGTTGTCTGCCCTATAAACGGGTCATGGCAGTGCGGGTTATGAAAGTTGTCTGCCCTATAAACGGGTTATGGCAGTGTGGGTTATGAATGTTGTCTGCCCTATAAACGGGCTATGGCAGTGTGGGTTATGAATGTTGTCTGCCCTATAAACGGGTTATGGCAGTGTGGGTTATGAATGTTGTCTGCCCTGTAAACGGGCTATGGCAGTGTGGGTTATGAATGTTGTCTGCCCTATAAACGGGCTATGGCAGTGTGGGATATGAATATTGTCTGCCCTATAAACGGGTTACGGCAGTGTGGGTTATGAATGTTGTCTGCCCTGTAAACGGGTCATGGCAGTGTGGGTTATGAATGTTGTCTGCCCTATAAACTGGTCATGGCAAGAGAAAATGTGTCTGCCCTATAAACGGGTCATGGCAGTGTGGGTTATGAATGTTGTCTGCCCTATAAACGGGTCATGGCAGTGTGGGTTATGAATGTTGTCTGCCCTATAAACGGGTCATGGCAGTGCAGGTTATGAATGTTGTCTGCCCTATAAACGGGTCATGGCAGTGTGGGTTATGAATGTTGTCTGCCCTATAAACGGGCTATGGCAGTGTGGGATATGAATATTGTCTGCCCTATAAACGGGTTACGGCAGTGTGGGTTATGAATGTTGTCTGCCCTGTAAACGGGTCATGGCAGTGTGGGTTATGAATGTTGTCTGCCCTATAAACTGGTCATGGCAAGAGAAAATGTGTCTGCCCTATAAACGGGTCATGGCAGTGTGGGTTATGAATGTTGTCTGCCCTATAAACGGGTCATGGCAGTGTGGGTTATGAATGTTGTCTGCCCTATAAACGGGTTATGGCAGTGTGGGTTATGAATGTTGTCTGCCCCATAAACGGGTTATGGCAGTGTGGGTTATGAATGTTGTCTGCCCTATAAACGGGCTATGGCAGTGTGGGTTATGAATGTTGTCTGCCCTATAAACGGGTCATGGCAGTGTGGGTTATGAATGTTGTCTGCCCCATAAACGGGTTATGGCAGTGTGGGTTATGAATGTTGTCTGCCCTATAAACGGGCTATGGCAGTGTGGGTTATGAATGTTGTCTGCCCTATAAACGGGTCATGGCAGTGTGGGTTATGAATGTTGTCTGCCCTATAAACGGGTCATGGCAAGAGAAAATGTGTCTGCCCTATAAACGGGTCATGGCAAAAGAAAATGTGTCTGCCCTATAAACGGGTTATGGCAGTGTGGGTTATGAATGTTGTCTGCCCTATAAACGGGTTATGGCAGTGTGGGTTATGAATGTTGTCTGCCCTATAAACGGGTCATGGCAGTGCGGGTTATGAATGTTGTCTGCCCTATAAACGGGTCATGGCAGTGTGGGTTATGAATGTTGTCTGCCCTATAAACGGGTTATGGCAGTGCGGGTTATGAATGTTGTCTGCCCTATAAACGGGTTATGGCAGTGTGGGTTATGAATGTTGTCTGCCCTATAAACGGGTCATGGCAAGAGAAAATGTTGTCTGCCCTATAAACGGGTCATGGCAGTGTGGGTTATGAATGTTGTCTGCCCTATAAACGGGTTATGGCAGTGTGGGTTATGAATGTTGTCTGCCCCATAAACGGGTTATGGCAGTGTGGGTTATGAATGTTGTCTGCCCTATAAACGGGCTATGGCAGTGTGGGTTATGAATGTTGTCTGCCCCATAAACGGGTTATGGCAGTGTGGGTTATGAATGTTGTCTGCCCTATAAACGGGCTATGGCAGTGTGGGTTATGAATGTTGTCTGCCCTATAAACGGGTCATGGCAGTGTGGGTTATGAATGTTGTCTGCCCTATAAACGGGTCATGGCAAGAGAAAATGTGTCTGCCCTATAAACGGGTCATGGCAAAAGAAAATGTGTCTGCCCTATAAACGGGTTATGGCAGTGTGGGTTATGAATGTTGTCTGCCCTATAAACGGGTTATGGCAGTGTGGGTTATGAATGTTGTCTGCCCTATAAACGGGTCATGGCAGTGCGGGTTATGAATGTTGTCTGCCCTATAAACGGGTCATGGCAGTGTGGGTTATGAATGTTGTCTGCCCTATAAACGGGTTATGGCAGTGCGGGTTATGAATGTTGTCTGCCCTATAAACGGGTTATGGCAGTGTGGGTTATGAATGTTGTCTGCCCTATAAACGGGTCATGGCAAGAGAAAATGTTGTCTGCCCTATAAACGGGTCATGGCAGTGTGGGTTATGAATGTTGTCTGCCCTATAAACGGGTCATGGCAGTGTGGGTTATGAATGTTGTCTGCCCTATAAACGGGTTATGGCAGTGTGGGTTATGAATGTTGTCTGCCCTATAAACGTGTTATGGCAGTGTGGGTAATGAATGTTGTCTGCCCTATAAACGGGCTATGGCAGTGTGGGTTATGAATGTTGTCTGCCCTATAAACGGGTCATGGCAGTGTGGGTTATGAATGTTGTCTGCCCTATAAACGGGTCATGGCAAGAGAAAATGTTTCTGCCCTATAAACGGGTCATGGCAAAAGAAAATGTGTCTGCCCTATAAACGGGTTATGGCAGTGTGGGTTATGAATGTTGTCTGCCCTATAAACGGGTTATGGCAGTGTGGGTTATGAATGTTGTCTGCCCTATAAACGGGTCATGGCAGTGCGGGTTATGAATGTTGTCTGCCCTATAAACGGGTCATGGCAGTGTGGGTTATGAATGTTGTCTGCCCTATAAACGGGTTATGGCAGTGCGGGTTATGAATGTTGTCTGCCCTATAAACGGGTTATGGCAGTGTGGGTTATGAATGTTGTCTGCCCTATAAACGGGTCATGGCAAGAGAAAATGTGTCTGCCCTATAAACGGGTCATGGCAAGAGAAAATGTTGTCTGCCCTATAAACGGGTCATGGCAGTGTGGGTTATGAATGTTGTCTGCCCTATAAACGGGTCATGGCAGTGTGGGTAATTTATGTTGTCTGCCCTATAAACGGGCTATGGCAGTGTGGGTTATGAATGTTGTCTGCCCTATAAACGGGTCATGGCATTGTGGGTTATGAATGTTGTCTGCCCTATAAACGGGTTATGGCAGTGTGGGTTATGAATGTTGTCTGCCCTATAAACGGGTCATGGCAAGAGGAAATGTTGTCTGCCCTATAAACGGGTCATGGCAGTGTGGGTTATGAATGTTGTCTGCCCTATAAACGGGTCATGGCAGTGTGGGTAATTTATGTTGTCTGCCCTATAAACGGGCTATGGCAGTGTGGGTTATGAATGTTGTCTGCCCTATAAACGGGTCATGGCATTGTGGGTTATGAATGTTGTCTGCCCTATAAACGGGTCATGGCAGTGCGGGTTATGAAAGTTGTCTGCCCTATAAACGGGTTATGGCAGTGTGGGTTATGAATGTTGTCTGCCCTATAAACGGGCTATGGCAGTGTGGGTTATGAATGTTGTCTGCCCTATAAACGGGTTATGGCAGTGTGGGTTATGAATGTTGTCTGCCCTATAAACGGGTCATGGCAAGAGAAAATGTGTCTGCCCTATAAACGGGTCATGGCAAGAGAAAATGTTGTCTGCCCTATAAACGGGTCATGGCAGTGTGGGTTATGAATGTTGTCTGCCCTATAAACGGGTCATGGCAGTGTGGGTTATGAATGTTGTCTGCCCTATAAACGGGTTATGGCAGTGTGGGTTATGAATGTTGTCTGCCCTATAAACGTGTTATGGCAGTGTGGGTAATGAATGTTGTCTGCCCTATAAACGGGCTATGGCAGTGTGGGTTATGAATGTTGTCTGCCCTATAAACGGGTCATGGCAGTGTGGGTTATGAATGTTGTCTGCCCTATAAACGGGTCATGGCAAGAGAAAATGTGTCTGCCCTATAAACGGGTCATGGCAAGAGAAAATGTGTCTGCCCTATAAACGGGTTATGGCAGTGTGGGTTATGAATGTTGTCTGCCCTATAAACGGGTCATGGCAGTGCGGGTTATGAATGTTGTCTGCCCTATTAACTAGTGATTTGTTTTTTTAAATTCTTTTCAGCCATTAATAATGCCCCTGATGTAAAGAATTGAAATAAGTTTAAACCGGTCAACACACTTTCTCAATTCGCATACGGACCCTGAAGCGATCTCTCGATGACATCCTTAAATCCTTCAAAATCTTGATTTTTCAAAAATCCACAACTTGGTTAATTTTTGTCGTAGAAGAGTGATTTTTTTTTTTTTTTTGGTTTTAAAACGTTAGTGTCAAGAATGTTTTACTAATAAGGATGATTGATACGACTGGGGAGCTGTATAAAAATTTAAGTTTCGTTATTCTTTCAAAATTTGATTCTTTGAAAAGAAATTCATAGACCCAAATTTCCATTGGTAATTCAGAGATTTTTTTCCTGAATGAACCATATGCTTATCTCTAACGGTTTAGAAATTTGCTATTGGACCACGATTGGAGTGGACAGCCTGTAGACCCCCAGAATACTGCACTCGGGAATTTGAACCGTAGCTCTATTTCGCGTGTAAAATTGTCAAGAATCGCAATCAGGGATTCAAATAAAATGCGAAATTGTGCCAAAATCATAGAGCTCCGGGCGCTTAGTGAGTGAGAATTGATCCGAAGTTTAAAAATAGAAAAAATGCCAACAGCACGTGGTGTTCCCAGTTGGTCACCCTCCCAAGTACTGACCACGCCCGATGTTGCTTGACTTCAGTGATCGGACGAGAACCGGTATTTTCAACATGGTATGGCCGTTGACACTATCTAAGCAGCTGTGCAGTATTATAAGACTTTGTACACATGATTGAAGGCTTGTTCAATGCTTTGAAAGTTTTTTCGGACATTGAATTTTAGTTTTTTAAGGTGATATATGTTTTTCTAAGAAGTTTTTAAATCATGAGATGAGCGCCAGTTTGCGTATCTAAAGAGAGAGAGAAGAGCGGATCGCGTTGATTACTGCTGCTGCCATCTTCCGAACTTTTGAGAAAACAAGCAAGAAAGTTGAAATTAGCGACAAAACAATCAAGTTCCTGGTTAGTAAGGACAGAATGAACATAGGCGGCTGGTGTACCAAAAAAGTTGGGGGTCAAGAGACGAGAGGTGTGTGTGTGCGTGTGTGTGGGGGGGGGGGGGGGTAGAAGGCGACACCTCTGTAGTCTCTTTTTTTTATTTCAATTTGGCTACATTATTGTATTTTAACATTACTGATAAAATGACATCTAAAAATGCGGAATATTGCCGCGAAAATCAACCAGGCTTTCTAACAGACTTACCCCTAACGATCTGAAGTTCCATTCTTAGTATGAAAAAAAATAGGATTTTCAGCTCGCTTTTGGAATTTTCAGCTTTTATTTCGGTGAAATAAATCGATCCACTCAGTCAGGGCCCGATTAAGATATCACGGGGCCCTAGGCCAAATACTTTTTTGGGCCCCCTGCACTGAGGCTTCACAATTATAGGCATAGGATAAAACAAATTTAGGCATTGACTACAACAATTTTAGCCTTTTGGGGGCCCCTAAGTTGTGGGGGCCCTAGGCCGCGGCCTAGTTGGCCTATTCGGTAATCAGGCTCTGCACTCAGTAACAAATCATTTTTCACTCGATCATTACTTTTTCCCGTGTAAAGTGAGGAGCAGTCGACCCCCTTGCCCCCCGTACGAGCCGCCGCTGAGAATGTATATGAGATTTTTACTTGATGAATTGAGGATTGAGCTTTTTTCTCCATTTCCCGTTTCTGTTCCTGCGGTTGCACAAGCAATTTAAATGTAATAATAACAAATTTGAACATTGGGAGTAAGGGAATGGAAAAGGGTTTTCTGTGCTTCCTTGCTTCCTTCCACTCCATCGTAGAATTCATTGCGGCTACTTTTTGCGAAATCAAAATTTTAATAAACCGTAAATTTCGATTTTAATGTATTCACGTATATGTGGCTTTTTCAAACAAACATCTAATAACCAAGAATGTTACGAGAAAAAGCTCTTAAACAAGCTTTGACACTGACGACCTTCCAGAAACGGATGGAAAACCAGTGTCGTGTCGTTCGAATATATTTTAAAAGTATTTTATTAATATTTATTTTGAGAGAATAGTTTTCCAGTTTTTCCCTTCTTTTCCGCGAAAAAACACGTTTTTTAGAGAGAGAGAAAGAAAAAAAAAAAAAAACCACCCCTATAAATTTAACGACATGAATTCTCATCATTGAAGATCAGTAAGAAATAATGTACGCTGTATATACAGGGTGTCCACTCCAATCGTGGACCAATAGCTAATTTCTAAACCGTTAGAGATAAGCATATAGTTTATTTAGGAAAAAATCTCCAAATTTTGAAAGGAATTTTGGGTCTATTCAATGTTTTTCAAAAAATCAAATTTTGAAAGAGTTACGAAATTTAAATTTTTATACAGCCCCCCAGTCCTATCAATCATATTTAGTAAAACATTTTTGACACTTTAACGTTTAAAACTAAAAAAAAATCACTCTTTTACCACAAAAATTGACCGAGTTATGACGTTTTGAAAAATCAAGATTTTGAAGGATTTCGCATACGGTCCCTTAAGCGATCTCTCGATGACGTCATGAAACAATGCAAAATCTTGATTTTTCAAAACGTCATAACTCGGTCAATTTTTGTGGTAGAAGAGTGTTTTTTTTTTAGTTTTAAACGTTACAGTGTCAAAAATGTTTTACTAAATATGATTGATAGGACTGGGGGGCTGTATAAAAATTTAAATTTCGTAACTCTTTCAAAATTTGATTTTTTGAAAAACATTGAATAGACCCAAAATTCCTTTCATAATTTTGAGATTTTTTCCTAAATAAACTATATGCTTATCTCTAACGGTTTAGAAATTAGCTATTGGTCCACGATTGGAGTGGACACCCTGTATAATCTTTATGACAACTGTACGCAGGGGCGACCCAAGTTAAAATTTTTGGGAGGGGGAAAATTATCGATTTGCCGAATATAGTTCCAATTTTACCGAATGATAAAATACAAGCATGAACACATGGCGTATATGCATGTGAAAAAAAAAAAAAAAAACACAATTCAAAAAACTAAACAGAACAAAAAATCACAATGTTGCAATATTGCCTTCAAATTGCCGAATCGTCAGCGAAATGTGCCGAATACGAAAATTATTGAGAGGTCACAGTGACCTCCCGTGACCCCATCGGGGCGCTCCTAAATGTACGAGTGCCAGTTGGTTTTAAAGTACCTTTACTACCGCGTGAAAATTGGTTATGCCTCGTAATTATCTAAACTAGAAATGTTCCATAAACGATACGAAAGAACAGCAAATAGATTGTGGTCTACGAAGAATCGCATGACCTTTTTTATATCTTTCAAATCTCTTTCTTTCTTTATATTTGTCAAATCGGTATGCTGTTCACTACTAATGCTTAAAGCATTGGTTGGTCAGAAAGTTTAGTGAACATGTTATTTCAATGAAACTAGAATAGCTCAAAGTCCAAGTTGCACGCTTTTTTGCCTTACAAATTTTCACCTATTTCATCCTTAAACTTCTCTTGAAAACTCCCCCCATGAGTATCCCTTTTCAATGATAAATTTCCTTACCGCATATGATATGTTTTGTTTTTTTAAAAAATTCTACGCTTGTCCAAGATGACGCCAAAAAAAAGCGCATTTCGCACGACAGAACGGGTGTATATTTTTAGTATCTTTACTATTTATATGTCAGATATTATATTCCTTTTTAGTATGAAATTTCCTTTAATTTGATACCACGCATTTTTTTGAATTTTAGGATTTTCTTTTCAGATTTTTCAAGATGGCGACAGAAAAAAGCACATTTTGCACGACATTAAGGATGCATATTTTTGACATCTTAACTTCACTTCAAACTTCTCATGTTTTATCCGTTTTCAGCTTGAAATTTCCTTTCATTTGATACCACACGTAATTTTTTGAATTTTTGAAATTTTTTCATGATTTTTCAAGATGGCGGCCAATACATATTTGTCCCACTAGTACGGATGTATACTTCCAGTATGTTCATTAGGAGCCTGTTACCTACCTTTTCCAACAGGAGTTGTTTCTGTTGCAATTTGTTCGACCCCTAACGCTATTTCTACTGGACTAATATAGTACTTGTTTTACCATCTACATGATTTTCTCTTCATGTTAATTGGGTAAAATATTGTTTGTCCACATTTGTCCCTGTTCGCATGTGCGCCCCTCTCCCCAAACTAGTTTTTTTTACATATTATTAATTTTTTAAAAGTATTAATTATGCACAGAATAGAATAGCTTTTTTTCCCTTCAAGAGATTCTAAGCACACACACAGACAAAATAAATATATGTAAAGACGACGGGCTCTGTATGTATGTTTGTTGCCAATGGCGAGAAGCCCTCAAAGCACCTACAGACCTGATGAAACTTGGCACAAAATTCGAGCGTATCCCAGTATACTTCGAAGGCCGAATTCTAAATTTCGAATTAGTTATTTTTAAATTCATTAATCAGTCTCATGTTTGGTGTATCCGGCATAATTTAGGTGGAAAAACTTTCCCCCACCCCCCAAACATTATATACATCGCTGGAAAGGATTTTTTTCTGAAAAAGAAAAGTTTTTACACATTTTTCTCCCGTAATTAGAACAGGAGATTTTAATTATTCAAATTTAGTCACTTTTCAAGGCTTAACTCTATATGCAAATTTAAACCACGATGTAACTTCAGAGATGAAAGCGCAGTTAGTCTGGAAAATGGACCTAGTGTTTCAGTTTTGCGTATGGAGTTAAACCTTGAAAATTGACTAAATAATATTAAATTGACTATTTATTATCAATGCAAACATTGATATTGTTTTTCCTTTTTTTTTTTAAATTTCTTAAAATAATTTTTTAACGATGCCAAATGTTCCTTCTTATTAGATGTTACATGGGAAAAAATGTTTACATTTTCGTATTTATCGTTGGGTAACATTGGAATTTCATTCGGCAAATCCGAATATGGACATTTCTGGAAGGTCACAGTGACTTCCGGGGGAGCCCCGAACTAAAATTTTTGGGAAGGGGAAAATTATCATTTTGTCGAATGAAGTTCCAATTTAATCGAATGATAAAATACAAGCATGCACATTGCACACATGTCGTACATACATTAGGCATCTTTTAAAAACAATTTTAAAAATTGAAAAGAAAAAATATTCTCAGTGTTGCAAAATTGTCTTCAAATTGCTGAATCGTCAGCTAAATATGCCAAGTACAGTGACATCATTTCAAGTTTTTCCAGGCGGGGGCAAAGGGTAAAAACAACAGAATTTCACAGAAAACAACAAAAACCAAGCCCATATGTAAATGCATTGATTTTTCAAAGTTAAGGGGGATTGGCAATTGACCCCCCTGCCCCCCCCCCTAAATGACGGGCCTGGCCCAGTAGGGAAATTTTTGGGAGGTCACAGTAAACTCCCTTGAACTCTCCCATGTAGACATTTTCGGCAACGACCGTGCGGATGAACTGGCCAAGAAGGGCTGTTACTCCGATTATCCTTCCTCTTCAGAACTTACCTTTTCAGAACACCAATCTATTGTAAATTCTGAGATTTTGAAGGAGTTCAAGATACCTCCCTGCCATGATTGGTACGCTGGCAAAGAGCCTGGCTCTTCATTCGCCCTAAATTGTGACAGATCATCAAAAACTGCAATTTCTAGATTAGCAAGCGGCCACACGAAGAGTCTCTCATTCATTGAGGGCAGGAAAGTCTTCGACGTCTGCTCTAAATGCAAAACCCAGGAGGCTTCTCCAGAGCACATCCTGGACTGTCTAGGACTTTGCAAAGAAGATATCGTTAAATCACCTCTTCTTGTCCTCGATTTCCTCCGGGTCAATGGTCTGATGGACCTTGTCTGACTTCGTCAGACATTTAGAGGATTAGTCTCAATCTCAATCACAACTACTCAACTATGTAAAAGAAAAGAGAGAAAAGACTGTAGCTCTCTTTAAGAGCAACAGATGGCGCTGCGGAGAGTCACTACTGCATCGATCAAAATAGCCTCGGGATCGGCGCTTGAAGAAAAGTTTAGCATGTGCTTCTGGAGAACTTTTCCCTCAAAACTTCCCACACATTTTAGTTCTTGACTAGCATTACAGAAAGGTGCTCCTTTACATTAGTGCTCCAAAGTGCTGGCCGTGGTGTTTCAGTGCAAGTCACAAGTTTACAGGTGAGATTTCGATTTTTTTTAAATATCGTTCCCCAACTTTTGTCCGCCTGTTGTCATGACAACGGGAATGAGGCCAGTGTGCGAAGGAAAACGTGCTTTTGTTATAATGAGTGATTGTCGAGCTTCTTTCAGAATCGGCATTGTTTATTTTTGTGATTGTTTTTGACAGGTCAGGTAGTTTTGTGCTCCAATGTCAGAATTCCTGAGATTTCCTTTCGTTAATTAATGTCGTAATGATCAAAATTTCATGTGAATAAAAACTTAATTTTTAAGCGAAATAACCATGTTCATTTATGATAATTAAAGCAAATGATTCTTGATAAGTGAGGCTTTAGAACATATGATCTTTTATTTCTTTAGTATTGCTATTGTTAATATTGTTACTGATTTAATAATAAAGTTAATATTGTTACTGCATTAAAAAACAGATCAATTCTTTTTATTTATGTTTGCAAATATACAATTCATTACATGATCAAGAATTAAATAAAAATGTAAATGTTCTATAAAAGTATCTTAAATTGTTTTTATGAGACTGATGTGAGTAGTAATGTGATTAGAGTCAGTCAATTAAATTAATGGGGGGGGGGGGGGATACGGGATCAATTGCATTGGAGTCTGGGGCTTCAAATGGGCTGGACTAATTTAGCAATAAAGTAAATTCCAATACCTTATTAATATATAAAATAGTAGATTTTTATTGCATTAACTAACTCATTAATTCATTATATTTGTTTAGAGATTGGATTATTTTCTCAAATGATACGCAACTAACGTAACTCAACTTTATGAGTAAATATCAGATTTTTGACTGTTTATAAAACTTTTACGTTTTGCTCATTTTCCCTCTTTTTATAAACAGTCAGTCAACAATGAGCTTTAAATTTCATCAGTCTTAAATTCTGCTGGTTTATTATAATAAATCGTCAGTGAACTACTGCCCTTCATTTGCAGAATAATGATGAATGATCAGGATTTATTTTTAACCAAAGTATTACAATAAACTTCATGTGCCTTCAGAAATAGTCTGTACTTTTTATTTTTAAATGTATACCTACAGATGGTATAGTATTAGTTGTAAACAACGTTGATAAATCACAAATTAGCAACTGATTGCAGACACATGTTTGGGGGTTTCAAGGAATCCCCTTCTAGGAGGACATCTTTTGTTTATCTTGGACCATATTTATGTCTGGAAGATGATCAGAGGAGAGTCCTCATCTCTTTTTGATAAACACGAGTGTCGTCTGGGCTATTCTAGGAATGGATGACCTATGTAGTTTATTCGAGTATAGAGAGGCCTGTGTTTGGACTGCATCATTATACGAGTGAATTATATCTATCTGGGTCTACATGGCCATTGTGGTATGAGGTTGGTACTCTAGCTGGCGATAATATATGAGAGCACGCTTCAGTGTGAGATACAACAAGGACACTCTGATTATCTACATAACTCATCTCTCTCTAGTTGCATCTTTTGTTTGTTGTATTAATTGAGGATCTTTCATGTGCCGACTAGTACTTCACACACAGAGGTGGTTACTGCTGTGACTAAGCGTGTCTACTTATTTATGTAATATGTACGTGATATGAGAGTTGCGTGTGGTGTAGGGGGTCGTTGGGGGAGGGGTGAGGGAGGGTGTGGTAGATGATGTTGTGGTGAGTGTGGGCAGTGCTGTGAGATTCGTGCACGTCAGAGTGGATAACATGGTGTGTTTGACACACTCGTGTATGTGGAGGAAGTGCATGAGGACAGAGATGTTATATCTCATGATGTGGAGAGGAGGAAACAGTCATTGCATGGTGGTGGTTTTTTGATGCAGCATATTGGTAGAGTTAATGTGTGGCTATGTATTGGATGACGGTGGGTGGCCTGTAGGTTGTGGGTTACAGTGCGCATGTCAGGTGAACACAGCGTTTCGTTAAGCTTTCATGTCGGACATCATTGTGTATGGGGGGGGGGGTGTTGGGGTTGGATTGGGGGTGGGTGAGGTGGTTGTGGGGGGGTTTTTTTTGGGGGGTATTATGAGGAGGTGAAGAATTTAAAGAGAAAGGTGTGGGAGGGGTGTATTGCAGTTTACTGTGTACTGGGGCGTGGGGTATAGTGTCAGAGTGGGGGTGAGACGTTGTCGGGAGAGGAGATGGCGCGAGTGGTGTGGAGGGCGGGCAGATGGTGATCAGCATCTACATATGGAGTAGGGTTGATCTGTTATAGGGTGGTCAAGGTTGTTATGTTGTGGAGTGGGGGGTCAGTGGTGTATGGGTGATGGGGGTACTTGGATTCATTGCAAGATATATGTGTTTTATCTCTCTTCTAGTGAGACACATACATGTGTGTGGGTACTCTTTTCTTGGGGTGTTCGCATCTGCGGATTAAATGGGGGATGGGAGGGGGGTGGGACTGAGTGATAGAGGGCGTAGGTGTGGTCTTTTCACTTAATGCAGCATGATTTTTGTCCACTTCATGTGGATACACTACAACTAGTGTTAGAGTGGTGGCGACTAGAATGTACTGACCTTCTTTAGTGGCGCAGGTGTGGTACATGTTTGGCGGGGGGTATGGGATGTTGGTCTGGTAGCTGTGGGAAGGGAGGGGTTTTTTAGGGGGAGGTATGTAGTTGATTGTAGTGGTTTAGTCTATTTGATGGGGCAACAGTGGTTCTGAGGAGCTATATGGCAGTGTATATCAGGCATTGTGTGTTGAGGATATACGCAAGTTATGCTGTGAATTGGTGTTATGGATGACCACATGGGCGGGATGTGATTCTTCTTAGCAGACATGTGGACACAGAGATTACGATTAGATATTACTGGCGAGTTCTGAGTGGTGAGGTGACGGGGGGGCGGGGGGGGGACTGTGTCACTGGGGGGAGTCTAGAGTCATCAGTGAGATACTATAGGTAGTGTCAACGGGCTGGTTAGGGGGTGGATTTGGGTGGCGGGAGAGGTTGTGTTAGAACTACTATGGGGGTAGGTACTAACGTAGGGATAGACTGCTAGTGGGGTGTAGGGGGGAGGAGGTGGGGGGGGAGGAGCGTGAAGGGGTATAAAGAGGACTGTGGGGACGTTAGGGGAGATAGTCAGGGGGGGGGGGTATAAAGGGATAGGAAAAAAAAAACAACATCAGAGAGAGGGAGAGTGGGGGGGGGGGGGGGGGGGGGGGGTGGGGGGGGGGGGGGGGGGGGGGGGGGGGAATGATATGCAGAAGGAGAATGAGGGGAGGATGGGACTCTATTGGCAAGTGACACAGGGGGGACTTGGAGATGGTATGGTAGTTTAGAGGACAAGGGGGGGGGGGGGGGGTAGTGTATTGGGTGCGGTAGGGATGGGGACAAAGGACACGACACAGGGTATCACTGGGAATGATTGGGGGAGTGGGTGGGCGGGGGGGGGGGGGTGAGGGGATTTTGACAAAAGTAGGGTAATTGGGAGAGTTTATTCTGAGTTTGGCTACGAGAGGTGAGTTTGGGATATAACGTGAGGGTGTGGTGGAGATTGTGTGGGATGGGGGTAGAGGGTGGGGGAGTTATGTAGGACAGAGTATACACTTATGAGTTTTTGGGGGGTTTGGTGGTTTATGGGCGGGAGAGAGGGAGGGGGGAAGGATTACGAGAGGGGGGAACACAGGAGTACTCTTTTAGTGGGGCGGATGTGAGGAGAGGTGACACGGGGTGATGAGGACGGCTAGATGGACAGTGATGTCAACTATTATGATGTGGGGAAGACTTTATGGAAATGTCACACTTATAGTTGGTGCATTGATATCTAGACACGACTCATATGGGAATGATATAGTATGGGGATGGATTTGGGGTGATGGTGGGATTCTTTGTGGAGTTTTTTGGGGGGAGTTGGAGTGGGATGGTTATTGTTGAGAGTTACAGTACACTACTGAGTGGATATGGGAGAGTGGGTTACACAGGGGGATCACACAGTGGCAAGCACTATGTTTATGGGTATATTCATTGGGTCATATGGGTGAGGTCTGTGTGTGTGGAGGGACTTGTTGATTGTGAGGTGTGGTATTTAGTGGGAGGAGGTGTGGAGGACACTGTTGTGAGGACAGATAGTCAAGACATGGGAGTCTTATAGGACGTAGCAATAGTAGATGGAGTGATGGGATATTAAGTGGGTGGTTTATGTGGGGGGGGGGGGGTGTTGGAGTGAGTGATGTTGGTTGGTGTTGGTTTGAGTTATCACGTGACAGTCACATGGGCGGGAGGAGAGAGGTCTGGAGAGGGGGGAGAGTGTGTCAGAGGGATAGAGACATGTGACACACGACTGTTAGAGTTGATGATATGGGCGGGGTGGTGGGAGGTGATGAGGTGGTGGGTGACTGGCTGTGTGTCTCGTCACTCGATACAAGTTGAAGTAGGCTGATTTGAGAAATGATACTTGTCGTGTGGTGACGTTATGGAGGGGTTCATAGTAGCAGTGGAGGACTGGACAAGTGATATGAGAGGTGAGAGGTCACAGTTACAGTGTGACATGACAGGTACACAGTGTGTGTGTATGTGAGGTGTAGTCACGTGTCGTCTTTGACGTGTCGGTGGATCACACACCAGGATCTTTCTTAGTTTGGGGTTGTGGGTGGGTGGACTCTGTTCTTGTGGAGTCAAGTGGGTGGGTGGACACAGTCGTTGTGTCTTTTATGTCTAGATAGTTTTTGGTGGGTTTAGGATATTTGATGGCACAAGGGTTGTTCTATTGGTATCTTCTCTTCACGATGGACGGTGCACGTGTATATAGACAGGAGATATAGTGATTGGTAGTGTGTTTAGTGGGGTAGGCTGTCTGGGGTGGGTTTAGAATGGGGAAATAATGGGAAGGGAGTTGGGGGACAATAACTATTTAATGTTTTGGGGAGGACAAAAAAATAATAATGGGGTGAGGCGATCAAGGGCGGACACGAGCGCGTTAGGGTAAGGGTGTCTAGTGGTGCGGGATGTGGAGTGATTCGAGGTGAGAGTAGTTTGTCAGATTATGTACGTTGACAACAGTGTAGTTAGTTTATATATGGTTGGCACATGTATAGGGCGGGTCTGGGGCGGGACTGTAGTATTGTGAGTACGTAGGACTTGGGATGTGTTGTTGCACGACGTATGGGGTTGGTGTGTGGCACGTGGTAGAGGGGGAGGTCTGGTATTGGTTGTGTGGTGGGGACCGGATGGGTTTGGGGGTCAAGGGATCTTTCATTAGGTAGGTTCTATAGTGGAGGGTAGGTATAGTCTGTGTTGAAACACAGGGATTATTTGGTGGGTGTGGGGTTGTGGGTTAATGAAGTGAGGGGTTGTAGTCTGGGGTATAGTCTAGCGGTCTATCTACTCAGTGAGTCACATAACGGGGAGAGTGGACATAGTAGTTGACTAGATGCATGTTGTGTGGTGGATGTAGAGTGCCGTCAGTTGGTGAGGTGGTGACAGTTGAGAGGGAGATGGGAGTAGACATCGGGTGTGGTTCTTCGAGATGATTCTGTAGGATGTGGAGGTTTTCTGATACAAGAGATGGATAGAGTTGTGGGGATGTGTTTATGGTGTGCATCTGGTGATACATTTTGAGTTGGGATGGAGGGGATGTATCAGTGGGGATGGGTCATCTGAGAGCTCTAGTTGGGGGGGTCAGTATTGGGGGAGGGGGGGAGCGGGGGGTATGTCATGGTTTGTTGGGGGGGGGTAGGGAAAATTTGGATGTTGTAGGGGGGGTGGAGAGGATTAGGTTTGGATGGGGTATTTTTTGGGGTAGATTGGTATGATTGTTATATCAGTTCTGAGTAACGTTACCAAAAAAAACCCCCCAGTGCACCCGAAACACACCTGTTATCAATACAGGACATAAATAGAAATATATTATTTCTTCACCTTTGTTCAGTACACAGTCTTACTTCAGAAAAAAACATGAAATTAAAATTTCAGGCACACATTCTTGACAGAAAATGAAAAACCCAGTACTATGCATCCATTCTCGGCAGCTGAAAATTCTGCTTCTGTTCCTCCAAACATCAAGGAGCTCTGAGTGCTCTGACACTGCATTAAAAGCAATGTTTTCACTCAGAATAACAGCAAATGGCCAATGGTGCAACCAAGTGATGGTTATAAAGATGTTAAATGGAGAATTTTTGGCTTACATAGCGATTAATTAAGGGATTAATCTTCGAGGGATGTCGCTTAAGGTATATAATATAACACAGGTGTAGCCACAGAAAATTTTCTGCAGAAATCCTACAGATTTTTGCAGATTTTCTCCAGATATAGTTTAACTAAACATGTAGTTATGAGCAAATTCTAGATTTTCTCACATTTGTAGTAAATCTAAAATTCCTTCAAGTGTCACAAAAAATTCGACTTTTTGATTTTCTGCCTAGTAAGCTTAATTTGCAGGAAAATTTGAAGAAATTGTGCTGAGTTTCTGCAAAATATATCTTTAGTTACAAAAACTAATTGCAGAAAATCTGCCTTACTGCAGAAAATTTTTCCGAATTTGCCCTCTCATTTGGAAAAAAAATGTTCTGCAGTTCAAGTATCTGTTCTGCGACGTACGTTCCAAATATAGCAGTTTTCTGCTTTGGGGTACTGCTATAGTATATTACGTGTTGCTGTTTCAAAATTTCACAATTCATCTTAGGTGGATGCACTCATAAATCAAGTCTAAGGATGCTATTTATTGTTAAATTTTTAAATGTTTAATTATTAGGATTTTAAAGTTGAAGTGTTGACTGGTAAAAAATATAGTTTTTGATCCTGAAAAATCATCTTTATACAGCATTTTATTCCAATGATTTTTGTTGGAATTTTTTTTTTCTTTTTCAAACCAATAAACATAAAAAAAATTTAACATTAATTCATCCCACAATTTCTTTTCTAGAATAAATCCTTCCCATCTTTTGCAATCTTTTAGTTCATCTCATTGAAGTATAATTATTTAACAATCAGAAAACAAGACTTGCCTGCAAATATCTTTTATAAAAATCAAAAAGTAAAGAACTTTTCAAAATAAAACAAAGTCCTATTAGTGTTTTTTATAGGTTTAGATTTGCAATTATTGTTCTGCTTAATTGGTATGCATTCGTTCAGCCTAGAATTAAGAGATATATTTTGATTACAATTTGTACCTTTTTCATAAGATATTTTAAATAGATAAATTGTTGCTGAATTTTTCTGAATTTGACTATTTTTCCTCTTAGTTTTAAAAAAAGAGAATTTACTCTCCCTACTTTCTAATCTTTTATCGTAAAACCTTCCTCGCATTTGCGCATGCCTGAGGTCTCTTCGGATTTTATCAAAATAGGGGAGAAATGCGAAGTAACGTTCAATAGGAAGTAAGAAGCGAAAGCACCGGCAAGTGCGTCTCCTTATCCTATCGCCCCTTTTTCAAATGGAAGCGATCGTGACTGCCAGCCGCTCAATACGCAGACAGACAGTATGTATTAGTTCTTGTTTGTCTCAAAATAAAAATATACCTACTGAAAATGTAATAAAGCAAATACAACAGACTTATAATTGCCTGCCTGCATTTAAAAAAAGAATTTTTACTTGAATTCCTCTTTGATCAGACTTAAGTTTATCAGCTGAAAGTGAAAAAAACATTTTAGAAGTTTTTCTTTCCCTTTCCTTTTTTTTTTCATATATGAACCATTTGATATTTTTTGTATTGGTGAGTGGTTACTGTTTTGTATATCAACAATGTTTTAACTCTTGTTACATGTTTTTTTTTTTTTTTCAATAATTTTTTTTAAATATTAAATGAAATGTATAATGAATTGATGAGTAAATGCTTTCTCAGTACAATGTCATTTGTTGCAATCTGCTATTTGGTTTAATGAAACTATTATTTTTATGAAGCTATTTTTGGCTGCAAAGAAATAAAAAATGGAAAAAAAAAAAAATGCTGTTTTTTGCACTCTGTATGAATTTCAGTTTCGAAATATTTGTGTTTCTTATTTATTCATATTTTTCATGTGTACTTTTTTCAAATATTCATTTAATAAACTGATTCCATATCTCTCATGACTTAATAAATTTTAATTGAAATTCGTTACTTAAAAATACTTATAAAAGTATTATTACATCATACCTTCGACCAAAATTTTTTACACACACACATAGTGCAGGGCTAGGAATGGCCCAAATTTTCCTTTAAAAAATTTTAACTCCTTAAATTTTAAACTTAAATCCTAAATATCTTTAAATTTTCATTATTTTCCACGCTTTTAAGGAATAAAAGGAAGCTCCTATTTAACTAATAAATAAGGAAAATTAACTGTCGAATAAATTGATATCTATTCACTTTTTTATATATCTTATATTTCCCATTGAAGTATGCGCAAAGTTGTATGTTATAGAAACTGCATGGTATTATAGAATTGAAGAAAAAAAAGACAAATTCTTCAATACTTAGAGGCTGCAAAGATTTAGTATATGGGTGAATATCTGGAAAAGTGCTAATTTAAGTCACAAATGAATTTCTCAAGCACTTCCAAATAAAAACCAAAAATTTTTCTTTTCCCATACACAGGGTTCCCACGGGCCTGAAAAAGGCCCTATAAAGGCCTGATTTTTGAATTTGATTTTTAGGGCCCCCTAAAAAGGCCATATATTTTATCAAAAGCCCTAAAAATGAATCAGAGCCCTATTTTTTTAAAAAATAGAATTTGTAAGAATTCTAAATACGCATCTCGCTCCCTTCCATTTTTCTCGCATCTCGCTCCCTTCCATTTTTCTCGATCGTCATGACACAGCGTTGGGATTCAATGTCGCAGATCAAGGTGAGACTTATCGGGCTTTAGCCACGCCTGTGGTGTGAGGGTGAGCTTTTATTGGGTATCGTTTTCCGTGATACGTGGCTCCTGGCACAGCCACCTTAACACAAGTATTTAGAAGGCTGTGCTCCTGGTTGTAAAGAAGTAGCGTGGGTCGATTTTGAGCGGCGAGTTGAAATAGCGTGCATTTTTTTTTCTCTTCGTATCTTGTTTGCAGTGGTGCAAGTGCTGCGCAAATTTCGCCACACTGCGCCAAATAAAGAATCTTGCGCCATCCTGCTCCCAAACGCACTTTTAGATCGAAATTGCGCCTGACTGCGCCAAAACGGCCGTTTTTCTAGCGAATATCGCAAAAAAGTGGCATAACTTAACTTCTGTTTTTGTTAACCGTACGTTATGACGGTTGCTATGGCGATATTCTGAACATATGCGTCGCGAAAAATATTCTCCTTATCTGAAATTTCAATCCTTTTGCATCTTGCAAAAATTTTGATATTTTTCACAATCCAAAATTATTTTGACACATGCTACCTCAGCTTAACTTATTTTATGTTTTATTTTGAGAAAAAAGTAATTTATTTTTAGAAGTTTGTCAACATCTAGCATTTACGTCGCGGACGAAGCTTCCTCTGTTGAAGATTTCAATCCAAATGCATCTTGCAAACATTTTAATATTTTTGACAATTAACCGTTATTTTGACAATAGATACCTTCCATTAGCTAATTCTAGCTTATATTTTGATAACAAACAATTTATTTTTTCTATTTATATGCCTATTAATTTTTGCAAGCTTGATTTTAACCCTTCACTGCACGATTTTTTATATTTTCATGAAAAAAATCATTTGTTACCTTTTAAGTAGCCCTGAGTTCAGGAAAAATGAAGAAAAAATTAATCTTAAAAATGTGCACCAAAAATGATGTTTTAATTGTTTGTTCTATATATGGCACAAAGCACATAGCATATGCTTTGTATACCGATAAGTGTAATAATCTACAATGTGTTTTGTGCCATAAGTGGTATAAACAAACTTTCCACTAAGTGTATTTAAACATTTTTAGAACAAAGGAAATAATGACTAAGCACACTTCTAACGGAAATGCAGACACTCTTTCTTTCAAAAGCAAGAACTGTAATACTTAGACTAGTACAACTAACTAGTGCATAAAAATCACACTAAACTGTTATAGCAATGTTCCAGAAGGGGCACAAAGCTCAGTTTAACTGCATTTAAAAATCATAGGAATATATGAGGGTTTATTTGGTTTGTGCCAGATCTGGCACACCGTGCAGTGAAGGGTTAATAAGCATTATGTTCTCCATTGCTTTATTTTTTGGAAAACAATTAAAACAATCAAGCACATAATGTTTAATTATGACTTTGTACTGAAAGGCAGTATTTTGAAAAGTTGAATTTGTAAAATTTTAATAGCTTAAAATAGAATTTTCCATGCTACTAGCAGCAGTGCTCCCATTAGGTCATTAAAGGAAAGATAAAATATTGATGTGTTGTACAAAATTCAGAGATACTTTATGGCAGCACATAATTATCTCATTCTACTGTTTAGAAGTTCTAAAGTTTTGTAACCAGCACATATTTAAGGCATTAAAAGCAGAGAGACAAACAAATTGAATGTGAAGCAGTATACGATAGTTACACAAGAAGCTTAATCCAATCAAGAGTCATCAGATTTTTTATTAAATTTTGCAAACCAACGACTTAAGTCAGCTGTTAAGAACAATGTCTTGTCTGAAATCGAGTTGCAAAATGGATGTTAGAAGATGCAGAGAAGTTATGATAAAGAGAAAGAACAGTGGAACAAAAAGAAACTAAGTTAAATTTTTAAATTAAGGTTTTTCAATTTTAAGCTCACAAAATCTAATTTTGCACGATAAAACATAAAAAAACTTTAGTTTACTTTTCAAGCACAAAGGTAGTTAGTTCCTCAATTTTAAGTTAAAGCACATTGTTAACAAAAGAATATCCAAATGTTATTGATAATTATGCAACGAAAAAACCAAAAAAATGTCTAAATTTTTCATATTGTCGTGGAAGCTTTAAACCAAACGTTTGCATTTCATATTTGACCACCACGAATGCGCTCCTAGGTGGATAGGATTTTTTTCTTTTATATAGGCCTAGAGTCTGCTTGTTAATCCTTGAATTTTATAAATTGAAGTGTGTGTCATGTTGTACTACATTTAAATGGTTTAAAAGGAACTGCTACAATTTTATTTAAAATTTGTTCATAAAATTTTTGGCATGAGTAAAGTAGCTGTATAGTACCCGTTGCTCGTTTCTTAAGCTATGTTAAAAATGTAAAATGATACATAACTGGTAATAAAATGTATATGGGAGTTGAAGCTTTGCTGTTTATAGAAATGAATATATTGTGCAAGAACATAATAGTTATGTTTTTCGACTAACTGATAAGCTTTTCCTTTAAAAGTTAGTTATTCAGCAGAAGTACGACTACATAACGTCAAATGGCCCTATATATTCTGGAAAATGGGCCTGAAAAAGGCCATATAAAGGCCCTATTTTTTAATCTGCTGAGATGGTGGGAACCCTGCATACAGTAAACTGCGTTGCACATACAATCCATGATAAAATTTTTAGGTTTTACTTTAATTTGTGACAATAGAACTCTTTTTATTGCCTCAATGTCATGTCGGCAGCGCGTCACACATTCGAATTGCAAAGTTCAAAAAAATCCTGTGGATTATAAAACATCGCAGCAGAAACAAATACAAAAGGAAATAACGTGTTTTATGTTCATCTATGACGTTTAACTTTTGAGTTTTAGATAAAATGAATTTAGATCGATAAAAAAAAGCAATTTCTGCTTGTCACAAGTTTTCATAACATTACGAGTGAACCAACTTCCGGAATGATAAAATCCAGACAAAACATTTTTGGCGCCAAAAAATTACGCTGGGAGAAGCTCTAATATGTGATGTTTCAGTTCCGATGGAAAATTTTCACTTAGGCTGCATTAAATTATAGGTAAGATCTTTTCAATCTTGACTTTTCTGTTTCTACCAAATGAAGTGTCATGTCGGCAGCGGAATTTAAGACACAAAATAAAGTAATTTTTCAATTTATTTTTGCATAATGGAAAAGAAACCTATTGTCATGGACATAATAAGGTGTTTTTGTTTTCGAATCTTCAATTAGGAATGTTCAGCTATCATATTGCGGGAAATTTGTCATGTCGGCAGCGCCGAAGTAGAAGGTATTTGTTACGAAACTGATACGTGCGATACCGATATTTTTTCCCAATTTTTCTTCGTGTTATGAGTTTGTTGAGTTTTAAAGTACAAAAGTAGATTCAAGTGCATCGTTTTTCCTACTAATTTTTCCCATTTTAGCAGTTTATTCATTGTTTTTTAAATGTTTCAAAAACATTAATTTTTCCACAAAATTGGAGTTTTCAAACAAAATTACTGCCTTTTTGCACTTTTTTTTTCTTTTACATCAATATTCCGACCTTCATTTCCAACTACTGCACCCAAATTTATAATTTTGTCTTAAAATGGAAAACTTAAGAACAGCTTAGTGAAAATCTCCCTCCCCCGCCAAACTCTGACTGTCTTGATCTAATTTCGTTTTAAAGATTGTGTTAAGAATTTCACTTTATTTTTAACTATTCACCTATTTATCTGCTTGAAAAAAACTTTGTCACACTTATTTAGACTTTAACTAACTTTTAATTAGTCTCTAATTTTATTTATAAAACTAAAAGGCGTTCAGACTCTGAAAATATTATTATATTCTAAGTAATAATTATTTTGTTTTTAAACATAAAAGGTTGTGAAAGTGTTTACTTTTGTGCACTAAGTGTAAAATCTGTAATATTTGTCAGTTCGGTAGCCTTCTCATCATGTCGGTAACGCTCAAAGACAACCCCCCCTAAAAGAGGGGTAAATGTTCACTTTGACCATGCCCCGAATTTTTAAAAAATATTGTAACTAATGTGTATTTGAAATACCCAATATTTAATTTTCTAAGTATCTTTAAAAATTGAAAATTTCCATGGTCAAATTGGCACTTTTCCTGATATTCACCCATATAAAGATGCTGATTTGGTGTTGTTACTAAAACACTGATATTTTGGTGAAGGAATTTTTTTATCAGTATAATTAAGTGTAGAAATAATGTGAGAGAGGTATTTTTCATTTTAAAATATCATGTTACAAATTTCTAAAATGCTAGTGTTAAGACACAAATTTTTCTTGTTTACTAAGATTTAATGCATGATCGGCCATTTCATCATCTCCTTGGGCGCTGGAATTTTTTCTCAGTGCAGTACAGCTAATCGACGATACTTCAAGATATCTCTTAATCAAGATGTTCAAGACATCTTTTAATCATGTACCATTTTGGACAATCCTAGTGCATACATGCAATTAAAGAAACAAGAATACTTAAATATTGATCAAGTAGTGGCGTACCGAGTACTCGGTACTCACCCAAATTTTGAGCAGGCACTCGGTCAGTGCCGGTTAGTTGTATTAAATATTTTTCACGATAATGAAACTTTTGAGAAATTTACAATTGCTTTATTCACAAAATGCAACTATGTTCTATGTATAAATCAAAAAAAAAAAATCTCCACTTACAAAATCAATACATGGTAAAAGTTAGCTATTGTCTATGTCCTTTCTGCATTACAAATTCATGATTGTGCATTAGTGTGCTAAATTCACCTATGGACAGGAACAGTTCAATGTGATCCCTAAGATGAATATTCATAGACTGATAACAAGAAACCTTTAAATAATATTCCAATTTATTTTGAAATCTTAGATTACCAGGTTTTTAAACCATCATATTTTGTAGATTCAAGTCTTCGGTACAGTGATAACAATATATTGGTTAAGTCATTTTTATAATCATAAGAAAAGGGTTGTGGCTATTTTGGGTCAAGCAATACTTTAAAAAAAAGTGCTAGCAAAATATTTTCATTATATTTTAAACTGCGGTGCAACAAATCATACCAGGGATTTGGCCAAAGTGCTACTTGGTTTTTGAAACTTATCAAAAAAACTGCTATTCCCAAATTAGTAGACGTTGACCTTTTCTTGTAGTATAGGATTAAAGATCATCATGGTATTGCTTCTGCTAAATACAAACTATTTAAAAACAACTGCATTTTCACAGTAAGTGCATTACTTTTTCAGAATTTTTTCCTCCCAGTTTTTGATTTTTTAACTATTCTTTCAGAAAAAGGATTTTTTGTTTTAATATACAGCTATCGTCTAACACCAAATTTGTCAACAATGCTTCATCCCCCCATTTTGTTTTTTCCCTGCAAACTGTCATAACTAGGGGTTAGCAGGGCGGCGCTATTTTGACCAATCAAAAAAGTTAGGGGGAGGACGGTCTTTTATTATATTAGTAGAAAAATATTAAAGAAAACCTCCTGTAAGAATAAGAGCTAGAGGGGAAAATGAAACATCTAATGAAAAGAAACAGTGGGCACCATTAAAATCATTTTTAAAAAGAAAAAATAAAAGTTGCAATGTTGTCTTTAAATTTGCCAAATAATCAAAATTTTACAAATAAGGAATTGATTTGGGAGGTCACAGTGACCTTCCATTGAGGCGATCATGAAGGGGTCGCAATTTCTTAAGTTTGCCTCGTAGGTTCTGCCTGCAAACACTGTCACTTCAATTTTTATCTTTCAGGGGATTTTTTTCTTTCAGAAGACTGTTAGTGTTAGCAGTCAATCTATTAAAAATAATTAAAACACTGAAAGCTTTCACTTTTAAATTGTACTTTGTATTGTATCTTAAAATAGCTATTTAGAACATTTTGGATGTATGCCGTAGCAATTGGGAGCTACATAGTAATAGCAGTTGCATAATTTGCTAGTCGTCCGAAACTGAGTAAGGCAAGAGCAAAAGGAGGTCATTGGAAATTTATTTTTTTATTCATGCTTAATGCATGACTGTTGGATTTTAAAACTGAATAAGAGCGGTGTTTGTTATAGTGTTTTTTAATAAAAAAAAATATATATATATATATACATACACACAAATACAGTAAGCTCATGATTATCTGTAGACAGTTTATCCATGGTCTTTCCAACTTTTAAAAAAGAAATTCCACCAATGTTTAACTGAATCTCGATGAATCCATTTTAACTTGACAAGTGAAAAATTAAATTTTCAGTCATTCCTATTTCTTTCTTCCAATTACATTAAACCTGACTAATAGAAACAGTTGAGAGTACTTTATTTTTTTCATCTATCTTTCTTGTGTGCATAAGGGTCATTCCAACGAAAATGGTACAAACCATGTCCAAGACTTTAGAATTTTTTAAAATCAATTTTACTTACTACCACCCATTAAGTGTATTTTTTATTGGTTCTACATTTAATTTTGTGCCATCAAGTATCAATCATGGATGCAAGACTTTCCGTCTGAGGACGGATTTCCGTCTTGACAAAATCCCCAAGACGGACCACGGGACGGAAAAAAATCGATCTCATTCCTTCCATATTTACTTCCAAAGAAAACAAAACTGAAGGGAATATAAAATCAGATTTCTTAAAAGTACATTTTAATCATTATTCCAATCCAAAACTTTTTGTATCAAAGCCTTTCTTTCTCTTTCTGAATAAACGAACTGCAATGGCATAATTCCTTTTCGGTGTTGATTCTCTTCGACCCCATCCATTTCTTTCCCTTAACTTCATCAAATATGACCTACAATTTCGTTTTTATGATTTCTTTTTCTGTGCCTCCTCCTCCTCTAATGTCGTCAAAAATTGCCTCACCTTATCCTAATGTCATTAAACATCGACTAAAAATAGGTTTTTTGAACTAAAGTCTAGACAAATCTCCCCCCCCCCTCTCGATTACTATACTTAAAACTATGTTCTTGCTGCTAAAAGTAAAATTAAGCCCCCCCCCCCCCGCAGTGCAGACACTTTCATGAGCAATATATGTCATGAGCAATATATTTTTTTGGTTTATTTTCTTTGGTATGCATGGGGGGGGGGGGGTCTCAAGTATTTTCCGTCTTGGAAGCATGGCCTAACTTGCACCCATGGTATCAATTGATTTGGTATAATCCATTTAGAAATGACACAAAAAAAATTATCTTTGTCAAGAGAAGGAGAAAATGATGTGTCCCAGCTTCAAATTGCTAGAATTTTAAATGTGATTTAGAATTAAACTGAAATGTAACGACAAAATAAATTACACTGCACTGCACAAAAGATGCTTCTGACACCATTTCTGCAGATTATTACGAAAATGAAAAAAAATTTCCCCAAAAAACACTATTATTTATCCATGTCTCTAGATTTTCTATGTTTCGAATTGTCCACTCTGTTATATGCCTTTTGGAAATAAAATAATTGCATTCAATCTGATATATTAAAAAAATATATATATAGGTGTACAACTGCCGTGATAAGCTTGCTACATTGAATTATGTAGTCAACAACCAAGATGGGCCTAATTATTTTCCTATGATAGCTAATTTGAACTGTTGGATGTCCACTCTGTTAGAGCCGATTTCATGATGAAAAAAATATGATTTTTTCTTGAAATTGCAGACAGACTTACAGTTTTAGGCTGTTTATCCCACTTAATGCTTGTTCTGTGATTCTAACTTTTCTTTGTGATTATACAGTTAATTTTAAATCTTTATTTGTCCACTCTGTTAAACAAAGTGATCAAAATATTTAAAATCCTTTCATAAATGAGTCATGTACTAGTTATTTACACTTCATTATATACAAATAAATGGAAACTTATTAAAAAAAAATATGATTAGTTGGTGGAAGTTATTTAAATTGATAATCTTAAGCAAAGAGTTTCAGACATGATTTGTACCATTTTCGTCGGAATGACCCATAAACAAGTGACCAGACCAGAATTGGTTGAAAAAATTCTCCTTCCTGTAAATGTTTGGTAAAGTCGAGCTTGATCTGTTTTCTCAATTAGCTTGCATGTGCATGTAATCTATTTACAATAACAATCAGTCCTACATTATCTTATACATTTTAACATTCAGAGTTGTCTTTTTTATCTAATTGTATGCTAGTGCTATTGAATTTTTATACTATTGTGTACATTATTGATTATTATCTATTTTGTGAATAATCTGTGGTCATTGTGACACCCTATTCCGTGGATAATTGGGAGTATACTGTGTGCATCTATATATATATATATATATAAAGATGACGGTGTTCGTTTGTACGTTTTTAACCGCTGGCCAGAAGCCCCCACAGCACCTACAGACCTGACTTGGCTCAAAAATTCGAACGTACCCCGCCCTCGTGCACCTCGAAGCCCAAATTCTAAATTTCGAATTAGTTCTTTTTTAATTAATTAGTTTAGGTATATTTCGCCTAATTAAGGGGCAATTATATATCGTTGGAAAGGATTTTTTTTATAAAACAGAAAAGTTTTGTCACGTTTCTGTCCGATAATTAGAACGTTAGATATTAATTATTCAAACTTTCTCAGTTTCCAAGGCTTAGCTGGATGCTTTAAAATATAACACCAGATCCATTTTCTGGACTAACTATTGTTTTGCCACTGAAGTTACATGGTGGATTAAATTTGATTGTCGAAAGCATCAACGATCAATGGAAATTGTTTACGATTACATTTTACTACCCAGATTTTAACGAACTATGCTAAAAACAGCAGGAAACTGTTTCCCCAATACGTTAATTCAAATATTTAGGTGTTTTGTTTGTCAACATTGTGTTATGCGGTTGCAATTAAAAAGTACAACCAGTTCTGAAGTGAAATTTTTTATTTATTTTTTTTAAATTACTTCTGCGTGATTTAGAACCTAATCATCAAATATTTTCAGTGTCATATTATTCATTTTGGGTTTATTTTCGGACATAAACTCGATTACTCATGGATTTCAAAAAAAAAGAGAATCTGAGAAATTGACTTTTAAATTGGCAACATCACATCGAATCAGCTCCTCTATTTATTTAAGCATAGCACTTGAGCTGATTTGAAAATTCCATGTTAAATGTTAATGGTTCAACAGAAAAGTTCGATAAACAGTAAAGTTGATTTAATTTTTGGGTGGGTCCTAGAATAGCCCACCTCTTACGACTTTTAAAAATCTTGGTTTCTGGAACAAATTGGTTTTGTATTAAGTAAAAATTGCCAAGTAAGCGAGATTTTAAAATGTTGCCAAGAGGTGGCTATTCTAGGATTTTAACTATTATGTTTTATTCTTTAAAAGCTACTTTTGGTAGAATTACGGTAACCGGGTCACGTTGGCGTCAATCAGCTATGTTGTAGGATTACTAAAACCGAAAAATATTTTCCCGCCTCTAAGAAGGTAGCGGGTCTCCCGAATGAAATATTCATCGCCGTGACCCGGTTATCGCAATTCCATCCTACTTTTAATGCTTTCGGTAGTTTAATGGCTTTCTGATTTATTTGGCGGCATGTGTAAACTCCAACTTTTACTGGGATTTAAATTGCTGTGAAGGAAATTTGAATAAAAGAAAATAACTATTTTACTTCAGAGTGTTCGTCGCATTTTTAATTTATTCAAGGGCCTTTACATTTATTGCACGGGCAGCACCGTGCGGGTACTGCTAGTATATATATATATATAATTTAAAAGTACAATGAAACCTGTTAAGTTGACCACTTGCAGTGCAGTACTTTGATGCTTAACTTTGACAGGTGGTCGATATAGGTCTAATTCTGTACCCGACAAACATGTTGTCAATTTTACAGGTTTTGCTGTATGGTGACAGCAAAATATTAAGTACTAGCCATCGAGAAACTAAAAAAGAAATGAAAACATTATAATATATAATTTCTTGTATTCTAATTAGAAGAAAAAACACGATAAGGTTGCATATGACTGAGCTCCTCAGCAGTGGAAGTCCCACAAGAACCAAAACAGCAATGTTTCACTAAGGCCCCGTTTATGCACGCTCCGGCTTTAACCCGGCGTGAAGCAGAAGGAGGAGAAATGCAGCATTGAAGCCGGGTTTGCAACAAGACCTGTTTTTGACAAAAGGCGATTTCTCTACCTTTTCCCCAGAATCCCTTGCGGAAAGGTTCTGGTTTCGTGGAAGTCGCGAAAGTTGTTTTCCGTTTTTATTCCTCAAATTGTTGATTTGAAATTAGCGTGGACGTTATGCCTTTCTTTCATAATTCACAATATTACACAAATTTGCTGATTTCAAGACATAGGCCCCGTTTACATACATACTTATGCACTTTCCAGAAACTTATTTTAAGTTGGCAAAAATCATTATTCTCGGGAATACTTTCCGATTCTTGGGAAAAAAAAACTCATTAATCTCAAACTTTTAAAATGAAATGTGTAGTAACAAAAGCTTTTCTTGACACTACTGCGAAAAACAATTTCTATTCGTAAAAAATATGTTGGACAGTCTGTAATAAATAGGGGTATAGGGGAAGAGATGGTATTTAAAAAAACAGGGTTTTTGTTCTAATAGGCAAATTTTGCCAAGCATTTTTTTTTTTAAATGCAATAGAATGCATCCGTATTTATTTCCTTAGTTTTCAGTTGGAATGAAATTTGAAAAAAGTTTATGAATGCACTTGACATGTTTTCGTTCGGGAAATGTTTTGGTAGTTTTGGCCCGTTGACCCTTTAATTTTACAAGATGACCTTTGCTGCAAGATTGTTGCAAGTTGACAATTTTATTTTATTTCTTATTTCTATGCTAAATTTTTTGAATCCTGCGCAATATGGCTATTATAAAAAAAAAAGCGTTTATATTAGAAAAAGAAATCTCCCTTTCAGAAATTGGTTTTATAAAATGGCGCTAAAATTGTGGAAAAAAAAGCCTGTTTTTTGGTTTCCGGATAAAATTTTCTGTAATGTAGTAACTAAAATTCTAATTTTCTGGTCTGCCATTTTCCATTTTGTTTGCTAAGATTGTGTTGACAAATCCATTAGATTGACATCATACCGACATGCTCAGACTTCATAATTGTCCCGATATCCCTGATAAAAATATTTTGTCCTGATTTGTCCTAATTTTTTAGTTTTCTGATAGCTCTCTTTTAAGTTGTGAGCTTCCTGATTTTTTGCAGACTTATAAATTTTAGGGCTTCCAAACATGTTTTCAGTTTGTCCTCAGGAATAAATAAGATAGCCTTTTTTCCTAACTCTTTCTCTAAACTCATAATTTTTAAAAGTTGAAATTAAAAATGCACTCATTAATCGGTAAATGGACACTAAGACGATTAACTTGGGGACCAATTAGGAAGCTGGGATTTTATTTTTGTACTAAAATTGCTTTTGCTTAGAAGAAATAACTATGCTGAATGCATTTCAGCGCATTAATCGCCTGAGTGTTAATATTTTATTTAGTTTTTTTTTATTAAAATGCATTTTTTATTCAAAAAAAGAAGCAATGCTTAACGAATATATTGCACCTAATGAATAGTTTTAAGCTCTAGCTGTCGAGGGAGAAAAATACATCACCCATAAACTAGGATTACAACAAGTGATAACGTGACATTGGCAAAAAGAAAATAAGATGCAGTTCAATATTATACTTGTATATAGGTACACATGTGCATTACTAAATTTTTGCTCAATATCAAAAATGACCTGGATTTTTTGTAATATTGTCTTAATTTTTTTTTTCAAAGCCATTACGAAGTCTGCGTACTACTCGCAATTCTTGACTAAAAAAGTGATTTTTACCACATACAATTTTGAAGCCATTTAAATAGAAAATATAAGATATAGTGATTAAGACTTAGTAGAACAAAGTTTAATTTATCGAATAGTAACTTCCTTATTTTCAGCAAAAATCTGTCGAAAAATTATGTAAACTTAAGGATATTTAGGAAAAAAGCTCTAAATTTAGGAATTTGAGGACAATATAATTTATTTTTCAGTATTGCTAATCTTTCTATTTGAACAAAAGTATCAGTTGATCGAATATTATTTCCGTATTTGTTAAAAATGATTTCAGAGATCTTCAGTTTTCTTCTTTTTGTTAGTTTTTCCTTGCGCACTAACGATACTTTGGCTAAGTAAAATAAACAACCGTACAGTCAATGCAGGAGAATCCACCTTCAATACCTCATTGATGAAGGAGAGAAATTTCTACCCCATTTGAAACCAATTTCACCCCGGGTCGGTGCATAAACACGGCCTCGTGGGGAAAGCCGGGTTGACGCCGGGTTGAATCCTGCTGCATAAACGGGGCCTAAGTGGATACTTAGGCTCATGCACTGAAAATATTAAGGCGGCTGCTTGAAAATTTAAAATCTTGCGAAACAATAGAGTATTGAATATATCCAATGTCTTGACAGAAACACTTTATACAACTGCTTGACATTGAAAATGCAACACCAAGAAGGAGTGGACGGAAAGTGATGAAATTTGGTACTAAGTCAGAGACAGCAAGAAACAATACGTGATCTTTATTTCGAAAGGATAGATAGAATACAGAGCGAGAACGGCGTCGGCTCAGTAGGACCACCGCGGAAAGCGATGCATGGAGAAACATCTAGGCTTAGAGTCAATAAAATGGATGTTGTCCTGAGGGATGGCTTGCCGTTCCCTTTCAACTGTTTGCCACAGTTTGTCTTCTGAACGAGGTAAGGACAGATTCTGCAAACAGGGTTAATCACATCCCACACATGTTCGATTGGTGACTGATCAGGAGAGTATGGTGGACAGGGAAGCATCTGTATAACTTGGAGAGCATGTTGGCAGATGCAAGAACTGTGTGGTTGGTCGTTATCCTGGTGAAAAATTTCCTTAGGCAGCCCCATTGCCACCGGCCGCAGTGCATTATCCAAGTAATTGTTGGGCCGTTATGCCCAGAATGCAAACTAGCGTCCCAAGCCATTATGCCACGTTTTCGTACGGTGGGGCGTTCCACAGTTACTGCCGTATTAGATCTGTCTCCGCGTCGACAAGCGTGATTCATCTGAGAATATGACTTTTCCTATTCTGTCATCCACGTCGTTCTCGCCTGGCACCATGCTATACGTTTGCGTCTATGCTGTGGGGTCAATGGCAGTCAAGGTATGGACTGGCTCACCGGGACAACTGGCCTTCTAACTGGCGCTCTTGATTTCCTTTTTATTTCTAAGGGTTTTTTTTTTTTTTGTAAAAAAATAAAATTATTTCTAAGTATATATTCTAAAATTTTTTTTAAAAAAAGGACAATGAGTTCAAATAAAATGTTTTTTCCCTCCTACACTGTTTATCATTCTCAGACACAATAATCATTTTAAGTGTGTTTAATTTAATATAATAAAGGTCATAGTTGCGATGGAAAGGCACAAAAATAGTTTTGCTATTGTAACTCAGTGTTATTTCTTTAGTGTGAGCTCTAAAACCTCGTATGCCCCCTCCTCCAGTCAGGGCCACCGTTTGAGGGGGGGATACTGGACCTCTAGTACCGGGGCCCGGAGCTTTTAGAGGCCCGTAAAGTTATGAACATGTTTTTCCAGTAATAGTGTCAATAATTTCATCAAAAAAAATCTCTATTTCCATTGCCGATTCTCAATATGAAACAATTGCTTGTACAAACACTAATGAATGAAGCACACTAGCGCTAAGGAAAATGCACAGCTTTCCAAAAGCTACAGAAACTCGTCAAACGTAAAACCAAGTCCAAACTGTCATTGACAAATGTCTCATGCACTTTAAGAACAAGAATCAAGTAGCCCGGGGACACTTATCTCAGACATGAAAAGTTATCCAACTTTTTCTGTTTCCAGATACTGTATTTAAAAATATATTTTTACAAAACTTCAAATTACAGTTTTTAAATTTACATTAAAATTTAAAAATTCAGTTATAAGCAACTAAACAATGCAATTTTACACGTGAATGCAATTTCAAACTATTAATTTTGAAGTTTGTCGAACCAAACGTCAAAAATTGTGTTTTTCTGTTTTCAAGCTTGTCGTTTCTGTAAAAAAAAATATCAAAATCATCTGGCGACAGAAATAACGGAAAATTAAATTCAGATGCACACTTTCGTAACGAAAAAAAGTTTTCCCGAAAAAAATTATTTTTCGCCATTTTTTTTTTTACAATTGCAAATGTGCTGAAACGACGGGATAAAAATATGCAATTGGAGGGGGGGGGTGCATGGGGGCCCTTCATTAAAATTGGTACCTGGCCCCATCTCTGGTAGCGGCGACCCTGCCCCCCGTGCCCTGGGGTTTTGAGGGTGCTAACTACGCCACTGCCACTAGTAAGCGCTCGTCCTGCACCTCTGAAATAGTAGGATGCACAAAAATGTTGGTTATGCTACACTCCTATGTACCATCCTTTACTTCTCTGACTTTGCATCTACGATATATTTACGGTATTTAGTGGGAAACTTCAAATATAGTGCCCCTCTCCTATTCCAAACAAAAATAATAACACAAGCTATTTATTTTCAAAAATAAATATTGAACACCTTTGAACCAAAGATAGAATGAAGTTTTCGGTTCTAATCATGATAGATTGAAACTATTTCTCAAAACATCTTTGATTTTGAAGCAATCGAAAATTTAAAACATCAGAAAATTCTGTAAAAGACTTCTGTATGAACAAACGTTTCATCAACCCTCCTCCTGGAGTAAGTTGAAATGAAAGGCCTTCTCATCAAGAATCAAACTTTATACATTAACCGGAACTATGAGAAGTAAAAACTTTTGTCAGAAAATTTAAAACATAATGAAAATTATTGATCAAAAAGAAAAAAACAGTAGCAAAATTTTTCTTAAGATGAAGTTAACTTGTACACTTGTTGTTGCACTTTCTAGATAGTTTTTTTCTTTTCTTTTTCAATGAAACATATTTTCGGATAAGGGGCTTCTAGGAGTGAGGCATGTACTCTGATTTTGTCCTAAATCATAGAAAAAAAAGTCGTTTTTGATGACCTTTTAAAAATATTTTAGGGGGAAATACTCCTTTAATTCTTCCTCTTTGATACAAATGTTCATATTTTTAATTTTCATCTCTCTGCTCTTTTAAAAGAATGTTAACAGTTAATATAATGACCATTCCTCTTCGAAGCATAAAAATAACAATAAAATAATTGAAAACTGATTTTTTTTTTTAAAGAAGGGGAAGCTATTTCCAGAAAATGATGGATAATGGGAGAATACAATTTCAGTTTTTATTAGCAAAAAAATTTTTGTTAAACCACATAAATAAAAGTGAGTTGTTTCTGAAAAATATATGAACTTTATGCTTGAATCTACATTAGAAGTTTTTTTTTCTCTATTTTCTTGTTAAGCTGGGGGGGGGGGGGGGTTACATCGGAAATTACCGCCTATGCGACACAGGAGCTGAGAGACGTCACATGTACATTTATAGCACTTTAAAGGCATACGGTGCCCTTTAGAATTTGGGTCCACTACCCTTCGGAGTGTCCCAGTTCATCTCTGCTGCACCTGCACCCCTCAATCTTGCCTCATTTCCTTGTTCCAACCATCTTGGACACAGCCGATGCACCGTGCTCGCATCGATGTGGGTATTAGCTGCGATTTGACTTACGGACCAATCCCGCCATCTCAGTCAGGACACCATACCCCTCGTAAAATTGTCTATTTGCTGGAAGTGCCTTCATTGACGGTGGCCTGACCTTATCTCCTATTACACGTATCCTCCAAGACAAAAACAAAATTTCTTCGATAATCTGTCTGGCAGAAATAACGACACGAATATTGCCCATTCTGCATGTTCCTTCCCTAATAGCTAAACTGACGTGCGTCGGAGAACTGCACATCTCACATCATTTGCATAACTCAGTGACTTGCATCTACTCTAAAATTTGCTTAATTTTCTGACCACTGCTTCTTGGTATTGCATTTTCAATGTCGAGTAGTGTAGATATAAAGACATACAGTGGAACCTCACTAACTTAATACCCCAAAAGAGCATGAAAACATGTCGAATTAAGCGGATGTCAAGTTAACAAGGTTTCATATTATAATTTCAATCCCTAAGGAGTGTTCTGTATTACTTATTTGCTAGTGTTTACCATTCTCTTTATAATTCAATACCAAATATATACCAATTCCAATAGATAATTTTTCTTCTTTTTTTTGAAAATTACATTAAAAAATGAATACCTCATGAGGTATTATCTTTTATTCCTCATGAGATCAACTCCGTAATTTATGAAAAGAAATAGAGCTCTTGGTCAGTTAAAGTCCAATCAGTCTTAAGAAAGATCTCACTTTTTATAAACATGTATGGTGTCGTATTTTTTCGCTCTGAGACTGCTCTAGATACATTTGTCTAACTTTTTCCTAGCCTTAAATTTGCACCAATAGCACAGAGTGAGATGAGTGACCTAGATACATGGCGGATTTCTATAAAAAGCTCTTTTCAGAAAAAATTGACCGACCAACAAATTGCGATTTAAATTTCTCAAAAATGGTCAAGTGAAAGAATATTAGCAGCAAAAGGTGGACTAGAATAACAAGTGGTGGTTGACTTAAAGAGGTTCCTGTAAATGTGTCAAGTTGGAGAGGTAAACTTGACACATTTACAGGAAATTAGCATTAAGCCCTTTAGAAATTAGCATTAGGCCAACCTTCAGAAAAATGAATGTCGAATTACTGGGATCAGGGCCATATTCAAGGGGTGGGTTTTTAGGGTTCAAACCCCCTCCGAAATTTTTCAAAACTATTCCAAAAAATGTTTTACGTGCACTTTTTCCAGAAAAAATTATTACTATTCTATATTAAATTTTCTTATTAATTTTTCAATTTATTTGAAAAATGAAACTAATATTTTGAATATTTGTACAAACTAAATATATTTTATCTGCAGCATTTATTTTTCTTATGGATATTGTAAACATTTCTTACAGAGCAATACTTTTTTCTTTCAAAGTTTTAATACAATTAACAAAATACCGAAATTCTTTACATTTGAAGGTGCCAAACTCTATATTTAACACATTTTATAAGCGTCCTAAAATAGAAATTTCCGAAGTATTACTTCGAATGCACTCACTTGTATATGAGCAAACGCATCTATCCTTTTGAGTGATTCAGAGATATCGAATACTGAACAAAGGCAATTTATGCTGCTTGCACATCAGATTTTTTTTCTTAATTGAAAAGATGCATCTTTTTCCTTTTTTTTTACACTTATCATGTTAATGCCCTTGAAGCATCTATTGTAACAATAGAATATAGATTACTAAATAAAATGTACTGGTCATTGATTTCACGAGAAACGTGTTTGGTAAAAACATCCCCGAAACAAATGTCTGGTTACTGATTACGGCCCTGTGACTGGGAGAGTTATCTACATGCGGAGATAATGAAGTTTCATTATATGTGTGCGTATATACAGTAAAGCACCATTTATACGTTTTTCATAAGGGACTGCATGAAAAAAACGTAATCTATAATAACTGTAAGTTGATATGTGTAGGACTCTGCTGGGGGACCAATTGAAAAAACATATAAAAGATAAATGTATAAATGGTGCTTTACTGTATTTATATATGAAGTGCTGGATATTCCTGTTCAGCATTTCATTTTATTAAGTAAAACAGTTTTTGTATGTGAGAAAATTATACACATTCCTACTTTTGTAATGTGTTTTCTCTCATGTACTATATTAAAGTACAGTCGACTCTCGATATCTCGACTTCGCATAAAGGCCTATTCACATTACGACCAATCCGCCCGTCCAAACCGAATGTTTTGCAGTGAAACTGGTTTTCGAAATCCGTTGTCATGACAACACGCCGAAAAGTCTGTTGCGTTCTAGAATGCTGGATGTCGTCATGGCCGAAACCAGACCGGTTCTTCGTTAGCGACTTCATCGGCTCTCACCTTGTGTGCCCTTTTTGTAATTAGTGGGGGAATACAGTCACGTGACTTTCGGACAGCGCTAGTGCAAATACTCGGAATTTTTCACCTCCTTCTGTCACGTCCGAAAAACTACTTTGTTCGGCTGGATCTGTCGTTGTGTGAATAGGCTTTAACTCGAATTTCCGCTTATGTCAAAGTTTTTGGATGGTCCCGAATGCTGTATAATAGAATTTTTTCATGTTAATTCAAAGTCACTCAGCTTACCTCGAAGTTTCAGGCAGCTTTTCTAAAACACTTATTGTCCTAAATTTTGTTTATTCTACTTTAAGAAGCAAAACCAACCTCTTGACCCTCAAATGTCTCATAGAATTTTTACTGCCTTTTTCACCATTTGCTCCTTTAGTGAGTGAGCTGTTTTTTCTTTGTTGAGGGTATAAAATTTAATTGACATGTCCTCAGTCAATTCCAAACAAGATATTGCTGAGATGCGTTTGGCATTTAACATTTTCTGAGTAGTTATTTAAAGATGAATTCCTTTAAGTGATTCCATTAGAATTTAGTACGAAAAGGGAGATTAAAATAGAGTTTGAAGAGGGATTAGCAACACAAATCATACCCATGATTTATCCTTCCTTGATTTAACAAGTGGAAATTGTCCTCATGCAGTATCCTGCCCTGGGAGAAAAGGCCGTGGTAGCCCGATCGGTAAGTTATCGGACTCGTGTCCGGAGGGACCCGGGTTCGATCCCAGCCGATCAAAGATCCACCGTCTTGATTAATGGTGGCTGGGAGGCGTTAAAAATGTCGTGGCCACAAAGTCCTCCAAGTGAAACGATACCTCTGGGGGTGCTGGGCCTAGGGTTTGCTCGACCCTAGGTTCTGGTTCAAAATTAAGAACAGAGCGCTCTTCAGGGCCCTATCCCGGTTAAACCACGAAGCTGTGGTAGGTACGGGGGACCCTGGAGTGTGAAATGAAATGAAATGCCCTGGGAGAAGGCTAAACCAGTTGAATTTCTCACTTGAAGAAGTTCGACTGACAACAGAACTGTTGAACGCTCAACTGTTAGAAAAATGCAAAGAAAGGGAAATTTTTAACGATATTTTGAAATGAGTTTTTTTTGTTTTATAGTAAGAATCCTTATTTTTGTACTACTGTCAAAGAAATCAGAAGTCTTTGCTCTTTTCTGTGCATTTGTAGGTGTGTTTTACTAATAACCACTTGTAAGAGAAATAACTTTAAATTTTCAGTATCTCAAACTTCGGTTATGTCAAATATTTTTCTTGGTCCCTAGTACTTCGAGATAACGAGAGTCGACTGTAGTTTGAATTAAATGCCACTTCTTTTTACAACAATTTTCTTTTTCTGGTTTCAAATGAACTTTCAAACTTAACTTGTTTTAGTTCAGTAATTACTCCACAATCATTATTTGTTTAAAAAACATTAAATTAAGTATAATTCTTTTGTTTGGGATCTTGAATTAAAAAAAAAACTTATTTTAAATTTATTTCCCTTTTAAAGTGAATTGCCAAAATTATTCATAAGTAGTTTCGGAGTTTTAATCAAGAGCCTAAATAAATTATAAATTAGATGCTGAATATGTAGTAGATGTAATCCAACCTTAAGTATTGATATATTTGTTCATATAGGTATACAGGGTAGGATTCAAAAGTAATGACCCTTCATTAAAAACGAAGATTTATTTAGCTTATCGGTACAACTGACTAATAGTTTTAAAAATAGACACCTGCATCAATGCACTTCTGTAGGCAGCTTTTCCAGGACTCAACAGCATCCCTGGAGCCCTGTTCTGGGATTTCTGCTAGGGCTGCCTGGACATTTGCTTGGATGTCCTTGATGGAGTTGAAACTTTTTTTTCATCGTGGAAACAAGAAGACAAGAGGTGACAAGTCTGGACTGTAGTAGGCTGGGGCACCACGGGATGTTGACTTAGCACAAGTTTCGCTCAGACTTTTCTCGTGCAAGTCCTAGGTAGCAACCTTGTGCTCAATAAATCCTGGGTGACTTCTAAATGGTAGGACTTAAACGGCAGTCCCTGTTTCAAAACTCATGCTTCCACTGCCTATTTATATCAGTATGGGCAGACAACGGGCCAGGGTTTGTCAGTCACCTTTTCCCGGCCCTCACAAAGACCCTTCTGCTTTTTTAGACTTGCAAATAGAACAGACCCCCTGCTCCAAGTGCCTGTGGAAAGCGCATTGCGTATGTTTTGGAAGATTATTTTCACAACCGGAAGCAAAATTTAATCGAGTGGAATTGCTCCAATGAATTTACTATAATGTACACTGAAGTGACAAAAGTCATGGGATAGCAATATGCAAATTTTCAGATGGCAGTAGCATCGCATAGAACAGGTATAAATGCGCAGTGCTTTTACAGAGCTTTCATTTCTGTTCAAGTTATTCATGTGAAGAGGTTTTAACGTGATGATGACCGCACGACGTGAATTAACAGACTTTGAACGCGGAATGTTAGTTGGAGCTAGACGCATGGGTCATGCCATTTCGGAAATCGTTAGAGAATTCAACATTCCCAGATCCACTGTGTCAAGAGTGTGCCGAGAGTATGAAATTTCAGGCATAACATCCCACCATGGACAGCGCAGTGGTCGACCGCCTGCACTTAAAGATCGAGACCGGCGACGTCTGCAAAGAGTCGTAAATTCTAACAGACAAGCAACACTGCGTCAAATCACCGTAGAAATCAATGTGGGACGTACAATGGACGTGTCTGCTCGAACTGTGCGGAGAAATTTGGATTTCTTGGGCTATTCCAGCAGAAGACCGACTCGAGTGCCTTTACTGACAGAACGACATCGCTTGCAGCGACTCTCGTGGGCACGTGAGCATATCGGTTGGTCCCTAGATGAATGGAAAACCGTGGCCTGGTCCGATGAGTCACGATTTCAGCTGGTAAGAGCCGATGGTAGGGTTCGAGTGTGGCGCAGACCCCACGAAGCCATGGACCCAAACTGTCAGCAAGGCACTGTTCAAGCTGGTGGTGGCTCCGTAATGGTGTGGGCTGTTTTTTCATGGCATGGACTTGGTCCTCTAGTGCGACTGGACCGAACATTGACTGGAAATGCTTATGTGCAGCTACTTGGAGATCACTTGCAGCCATTCATGGACTTCATGTACCCAAACAACGATGGGATTTTTATGGATGACAATGCGCCATGTCACCGGGCCACAACTGTTCGCAATTGGTTTGAAGAAAATTCTGGACAATTCCAACGAATGATTTGGCCACCTAGATCGCCCGACATGAATCCCATTGAGCATTTATGGGACACCATCGAGAGGTCTGTTCGTGCCCAAAATCCTGCCCCATCAACGCTTTCACAATTATGGACGTCTATCGAGACAGCATGGCTCAATATTCCTGCAGAAGACTTCCAACGACTTGTTGAGTCCATGCCACGTCGAGTTGTTGCACTTCGCCGGGCAAAAGGAGGGCCGACACGATATTAAGAGGTATCCCATGACTTTTGTCACTTCAGTGTATAATAACCATGTCATTTACCACTGTATAAGGGCAACTGACACTGAAGCTAACACCCCCCAATATTGTCGCTGTCCTGTGCATGGTGCGCAAGCATCAGTATAACGTGTGACTCATTACTTTTGAATCCTACGTTGTATATCCCACACAAACGCAATGAAAAAAAAGTAATAATAATAATCTTGGCATCCCAAATTTAAAGTATGTTTTACACAATGACGAATTAAGTTACGTTTATGGCGTATGTTTAAGAGCACATAACCAGACTTTTCCCCTATGCCTTAAAGTTATTTTGGTTCAGTGGTTAAAGAACTGTGTTACCACCATGAAGGCCTGTGAATCAACTCCCGCCAGGGATACACATAATGGTGATCCTGCCACCATGTGCTGCATGGTTTAGGAGCAAGGGCTGGTGAACAGGCCATGTTGGCAGACTGTCAATCTGAAAAAGGTACCACTTAGAAACGGAGGATCAAAAAGAAAACATATAGCAATTTGAATAGGAATAATCAATGTTTTTCATTCTAAAGCTCACAATTCGTTGCATTGAAATAGGGGTTCCTTGTAACCCTAAAACACGTATCTGCAAACTTTGTGCTGAAACGTTGATTATTCCTATTTAATTTTTCAAGCACAAAGGTATTTCAATTCTTATATAGCAATTTGTCATTCCTCAAAGAATTATTCTTTAAGTAAAAGGTGGGTAAAAGACTTGCTTACCGAGTAAACTGTATGATTTTAGTATAAGTATAAAATAGCACTAAAGCAACCCAAAGTGCAAGGTTCAGAAGGAGTAAAATTTTATTTTGCAAATTTATTCATGTATGGGATATTCCCAAATTTGAAGCTACTGTATGAACGTCTAAGATATTGAGATGTGCAAGAAATTGTAATATTGCTTGTAACGTTTCAATTTACAATAAAAACGGCAAGATGCATTTTTTGCAATGTTTAAGCAGTGTTGAAATGTTTTTCTGTAAAATAAAGCAAAAATTGGGGAAAATATTTAGCAAAGCACTAAAATGTAAAATTTGTGAATGAATATGCTGACATATCTGTTTAAATGCCTCAATGTGTTTCATCTTCAGTTGAAAACTGAATTTAAAATTCAGCTGTGGCATCTGTAAGGAAGTAACTACAGTAGCTTTTTTTTTCTTAATTCTGAAATAAATTTATAATTATACACAGTCCAGTCACATTAATGTAATCATCACGTACTTTTGAGGTCGACGTTAAGTAACCAATCACAGAAGGAACTTGGTAACACAGTGCAATTGAGGGTATATAAAGTGTATGTGAGGGCTTTGGAAAACATTTCTACCGTTGGCATAATGCAAAAACGAAGCAATTTATACGACGTACAAAAGGGCATGATCATTGGCTTTCGTGTCAAGGGCCAAAGTATTTCCAAAATGACTGAGTTTTTGAGCGGCTCGCTTGCCGTCGTGGTAAAAATGTACCGTGCATGGCAAAATGGGACTGTTCAAAATCAGCGACATGGCAAATATGATGCTCCAGGCACCATAGATGACAGAGGCGAATGAAAGCTGCAGAGATGCGTTCGGGTTAACAAACGGGCTACCGCTGAGCAACTGACCCCCCCCCCCCCTCAGATTAACCAAGGAGCTACCAACATCGTCTCTCACATTACTGTTTAGCGGACGTTGCTGCGTCTGGGCTCCTGAAGCAGAAGCATGGTTCATGCACCTATATTGACTACTGTCCACCGACGACGAATCGTGGAATTTGTATGCCAGTACCGCGGCTCGACGTCCATTGAGTGGCGACACGGAGCTTTTACTGATGAATCACGTTTTATGCTCCATCGGACAAACATATGTTGGATTAGAAGGCGCGAAACTTCTGGAAGTAAACACCCTGCAACCATTGCCAGAACGGTCCAAGCTGGAGGCTGGAGCATTATAGTCTGGCGAATGTTTTCCTAAGGTTCTATGGGTTCATCTCGTCATTGTAGAGGGCACGATGGATCAATATATGTACGGATCTATCCTTGCGGTGCATTTCCACTATTGTTTTTCCTCCATATTTTCCTTCCATATTGTTTTTCCTCAGGATGATGACATCTACCAGCAGGACAATGGAAGTGTCATACAGCTGCCAAGTGAGCATGTGTGGTTCGAAGGGCACCAGGATAAGTGTACCGTTCTCCCCTGTTCAGAAAACTCACCTGACTTAAGCCCAATCGCGAATTTGTGGGACCATCTCGGTTGGGTTGTTCGCGCCTGGATCCTCATCAGCGTAATCTAGCGCAGCTGGCCACGGCATTGGAGTCAGTATGACTCAAAATCCTAGTAAATACCTTAAGGTACCTAATTGACTCTCCTCCAACCCCAGTAGCAGAAATTGCGAGACGTGAGACGTACGTCGCAGATTTTTCATCACTCTGCAGATAATTTTTAAAAGAAAGAGAAATAAAGAAAGGGAGGAAAAAATCAAACACAGTTCAACGAAAATTGAGAGAAAATAAATGTCTTTGGTGAGCCAGAGAGTTTTGCACTTCATCTTCAAAAAAAAAAAGGAAATTATCCGATGTTTTGTACCTTCATCATACATTTTTAAAATCCTTCCCTAATAGATTGGTAGGCAGATTAGCTGAGCGGCGCTGAAAATCGAAAAATAATGGAAAGATATTTCGTGATTGGTTTACTCGCGATTCTTTCACTCCTGCAGAAAACATTTATGTTGGGGTCGGAAGGGGCTGGCTCCTTGCTTGTAGTAAATGTAAAGAATCGTGGATTCGCTGTTAGGTTAACTGTTTGTGCTTTCAAAAATAACATTTTTTTGAGTTGTAGTGGTCACTAAACGAGTTAATTAAGGAAAATGACTCTTTTCCTCTTTGGGGGTGGGCGATCTTCCCCCCCCCCCTATTATAATGGCTGTTTTTAAAGACTGCATCAAGCATGCCAATGGATATCCGCCTTTTCTTCAGTTTCATTTTTTCCCGATTTTTTGCGGCCAAATTTTTCGCTTTTCTCTTGCAGTTTTAATTTAAAAGAGAATTCAACTTTAAAAGTTAAAATAACTTCTTTTAAAAATGAAATAAGTTCATACTAAAAAAAGAAACCCCTCTCACTATTGAAAAAATTACGCAAATTCATGACAACAATAGTTTGATCTTGTGATATTAAAATCACACAAATGTTCTTTGTGATTTTAATATAAATATCGAGTGCTTTAAATTTTAGTTTTCTCCATCACATATATCTAAAACCGTATTTATTTTGAAACATCAAGCCTGTGTGTCCCCAAAAATCATACGGCCTGTTTGAGACTTTAATCCTATTACATCCTGCAATTATTTGATTTATTTTGAAAGGAGGAAATTGCTTTAACTAATACTATTTTAAAACGATTTGTTTTACTTTTTATTTCAATAATAAATTCATTTTTATAAACTGCAGTTACATATTTTTAAGAAAGTACTGAATTTTAAAAACTATCCACATAATTATTTCATTTTTTTCCGAAGTAAATATTTTTTTTAATACTTGAATTTGATTTTATGTTTAATAAAGTTCATACCCAAATGAATCTAACAATTGAAAACAATAGCTTTTACCGCACAGGAGGACAGAAATACATTCTAATTAAGTTTAGTGTTGTGAATTCCTATAGTTTACATATTAATGTAATATACAATTTAAAATATATATATATTTACAATTCTTGATGTTAAGGGGGATAAGTTTCTCCACTTCAATCAATATTGTTTACCAGGCGTTTTTTGAGAGATTTTGCCAAAGAGCAACTTATCAGCAGCAAATGTGTTAAAAAGTCCTTAAATACTCCATAAATTTTAATTTTAAAAATCTGGTATGGACCCCACACTACTTCCTTTTACGTGTAAATTTCTTAGTAGTTGCCTCAAGTGTTAAAAAAAATGCTTGGAGTGAGCAAGATAGCAATTCGAACATTTGCACCCATAGTTTGCCACGAAACAATGCAAAACAAATGTTTTACAATGATTCAGTTTCTAAATATCGCCAATTTTAACATCATTCAGAAAATGTTTTGCAAAATATCGCCAACAGCGCCAAATTGAACCCAAATTCAAAAAATATTTTTTTTCGCCAAATTTGTCGCCAACTTGGCGATATATCGCCAAGTTGGCGTCAAACACTTGGCGACCAAGAGCTTGGCGATGTATCGCCAAGTGGTCGTGCCAATTCATATCACTTGAGTCTGCATTGAAATTAACACTGATTTACCCCAAAAAAGGGGTAAAACACCCCCTTGGGAACATTCAAATGCAACCACAAGGGGAGGTGCACAACTAGACCATCCTCAGAGCCTACATACCAAACTAGAAGCTTCTACGGCATATAGTTTTTGAGTTATGCGACCCACATACATACATACGCACACACGTACATACAGACGTCACGAGAAAACTCGTCGTAATTAACTCGGGGGTGGTTGAAAAGGATTTTTCGGCTGCTTATATGTTGGTAGGTACATATGCACGTGCTGACAGGTCGAAAAAACTACGAAACATTCATTCGGGGGTGAGCAAAATCAAAAGTTAGACTCAAATTTGAGTGATTTTTTTTTCGCGATCACAATACTTCCTTTACTACGTAAAAGGAAGTAAAAAAGGAGTACACACCCTGCAAAATGTTTGCGTATTATATGAAAACTTGAAATAAAACTAATAAAATGCTGCAGATTATTTCCAACTGACCAAATCAGTGTCGCAGACTGGCTAGAAAGTTTCTGCTTCTGGGCCTCCAACAGCAGTCTGTTCTAAGAAAGGTGGTTATTCTGGCTTTTGACAGGTGGTCACATTAATGTGACTGGACTGTGTACTTACTATTGAGAGAATATAGGTCAGATTTTTTAAATGGTGAACTTTCCCTTCCTCTAAAAATTTGTTTATTGGGAGGAGGTAATGCCAATTTACACTGTGGTCAAACTCAATAGTCTTAGTCCTTTTTTAGATTTAGTTGAATGTTGCCATGCGTGCTACAATCATGCATCTTTTTTTTAATGCAACATTTAAGCAGAAACAAAAATTCCTGGCTTTCTTTTCGTAATTTGAAATATATGTTTGCATTTTTGTTGTTTTTGCGGGAGACTCTCTTTTTACTTAAGAGGAAAAAAGATAACCATACTTTCAGATATATACTTTCAGAACAAAAATAACATGAACCTTTTTTTCATTCCTCCACATGAGAACTTTAAATATCTTGTAATTAAAATAGAGGTATTTTGCTCATGCAGACATGCAAAAGTGGCATTCGTCAAAACCAAGAAGATTGATTACACACGTCCACTTAATTTGGAACTATGGTAAAGTGCTTAAATTCAATAAAAATATTGGTAACAACATGCATTCATACAAACTAAAATATATATCCGTATACTGTATCACCAGCTGAGTACTGCAACTAGATGTCTGCAAATTTGAAGAAAAAAAAAGAGCATTTCATGGTTATTGAAACTTTTTTTTTTGAACAGAAACACATATATACGTTTAAGTAACAAAATTTAGAAATGGTAGTTAAACTGCATTTTTTAAAATCAAGTCTTCACGTTCCCCAAAAATTGGAAAAATATTACGTTAAGTGTTTTTCGAAGCAGTACGAAAAAAGCATTGACCTACTTGTAACATTCATCCCATGATTTCTCATAGCCCTAGTTTATTACTAAGACATGTTAAAAATTGCTGTTTTTAGGAAAATATTTTTAAAAAAATCACTGTAAAATGATAAACACTAAGGAAATGAAATTAGAATGTGAGAACGCTGGAATTTGTCATGTCTCTGTATATAACTAGATAAAGCATGGAGTACTTCATATATCCATACAGAAATTTTAAAATCCCATCAAAAACTTGAAATGTACAAAAGTCTTGCTTCTACTGTTAAAAGTTAGAAGATCTCAAGCAAAACCAAGTCAATTATTTTTTAGCTAGTATCTTGGGAAGCACCTATTTAATAAATTGGTCATAAATAGGATCCTATTAAGTTACCTTGCAACATTTATAGTGATCGTATCAATATTTGACATACTTCTTTGTATAATAAATATAGTGAGTTGGGTAATCGCATCCCGACATAATAGCATCTACCTAATAACAAAAGTGGCGTGAGCGTTTTATTGTACTTGCTCATATATGATGTAAGTTAAGTCTGCCAGCACTATGTTTTATTATGAGGACTCCAAAGAGTAGCTAGGTTATTCTATACTTGCCCATTTCTAGCGCAAAATATCTCGACAAGCAAGCTTCATTGGCAACAACATTCGAGAAACTTGTAAAAAATATAAATTTCAAAATTCAAATAAAAAGGTTACGAGTGTAGGTATTCAGTTTGTTGTCAGTTGCATACCTATTGGCACCAGTGAAACTGAATAAGTAACTTATATCACAACGTTAGTTTGCTGCAGCGCGATTGCCAAGTCGATGTTTTTGATAGGATCTCATTTCTTTTTGTACGAATTTGACTAAAAGTTATTAATCTATGTAGTCGAGAGTAAATCAATTTTTTTCTGATAAAGTGGTTAAATGGTACTACCCAAGATGCTAACTAAAGTAACCAATTTGGTTTTACAAGAGATCTAACAACTTGTAAGTGTATAAGTGAGACTTGCATTTTTGTACATTTTATATTTTTGATAGCGTTTTATTTACGTGAATAAATAAATACATTTATACTAAAACCCCTATGAAAAAGAAAGCAAGAAACAAGTTGCACCCTATCTCCATGAGTGCACGTATTATGTAACGAAGTCAAAGGTGTAACTTATAAAGTTAAAATAAAAGTATTTACGCACACATTAAGTAATCAAATTCAAAGGCATTAAATAATTAAACTCAAACTTTGAAGATTGTGTCGCTTGCCCGAGACCGTCTCGGTTTTCACAACAAATTCTGTTGTGTTCCCCCAGCCACCCTTAGGGCGCTGTTCCACTAGACGACAACGACGAAAGTCGGACGGTAATACTGCAACGATAAATACGGTGTCGTGTCGTCTATAGCACTTTTTCCACTCAAACGATATTGTTTCTCCAAACGGGCTATTTTCCACTGCATTTCATTTCAAGACAGCACTGTGCTCACACATGTATCACATTATGGCTCCTCATTTAACAGACTGTGACTGTTATGTTTACATAACCTACACAGAAAAAGAAAACAAATGAAGAGACGATATTGAGTGCAAGATATTCACAACTTAAAAAACATTTCCACCTTGTTTTCTAAGAACAAAAAGAAATACTATCTGTTGGCGCCGCAGAGCAATGAATTGCGAATATTTGCTAAGAGCTACCAAAGGGTTGCCATAGAACTTTTTAAAATTCAATGCGCAGTTTGCCATGATATAGTTGGTCATCGTAATATCGTTGTTTTGTTTTCGTAGTTGTGGTGCTCTTTAGTACTAAGCGAGTATATTCCCATTTCGTTACTAAAAAAAAAATGTTTCGTTGTGAATCGGATCTTTGTAGAACACCATCGCTTCATTACAATACATTTCATTTTGGAGCATCAAAATGATATGTCTTGGCAAATAGATTCACCATTTATCGCTCTGCGGCATGAACGCTATCAGAATGAAAATCTGAGCTTCTCCGTAGCAATTACTATCGTCTGAGCAACAATAATGAAACAAAATTGTAATTATAATAAAATTATTTCATTGCTACATTTTTTATTTATCGTCTTCAAATTTAAGCTTATATTTATCAATGCAGAGATGTCAAGTTTGAATGCAATTGCTATATGTTGCTCATTCCAAGAAAGTAAACGAATGAATGGAAAAATGCATAGCATATTTTAATGCATTTTGCGTGCGCCAATGTCGGGCAACGACAATTGTCTACGATTTATCGTTGTCATGTCGTCAAGTGGAAAAGCGCCCTTATTATTGAAGACAATCTTTGAACGGGGAAGATGAGTCCGGGACCCTCCGGTTTCGAGTCTGATGCCTTATCAATCGGGGTACCACAGCCCCAGTCCAGAACTCCCTGAGCTATTAACTTGGGATGGGAACTTGGAGGATTTCTTGACCACGACCCAGATCCATAATGTGCCCCAGAATCCATTAGTGAACAGAGATGTTTGATTAGCTGGGATTGGACTCGTTACCCTCCAGTTCCCAGTCCGACGCCTAACAGGTCGTCATTTATTTTTCACGGAGCAACAACCAATGTTTTTCTCAATGCATAAAGGGAAAAATAACATGCAAATGAAACTTAAAATGACATTATTCAAGCTTTTAGACAAAACTCCTAGATTTGGAATAGGAACTTGGAGGATTTCGTGACCAGACCTTAATGTCTTAGCCTCCTTCAGTTAAAACGGCAGATTTGTGATCGACTGGGATGGTACCGGGACCTTCCGGTTACAAATCAAATGCGTTATCAATCAGGGCAACACTGCCCCAGTCCAGAATTCCCAGAGCTGGTAGGACCCATATTTAACATGCCCGGCTTCATTAGTGCGCAGAATGAAATTTTTATCTGCTGAAAAGGACCCAGGACCCCCCCTGGTTACAAGTCCGATTCTTTACCGATCGGACCACCGCGGTTGCTGGTCCAAAACTCCCAGAGCTATTGATTTGAAATGGGAACTTGTAAGATTTCTTGAGCAGACCCATATGTGATGTCATACATGTGATTCTTCAGCCAATTTGATTGGCAAAACATAGTTCCGACCTTCTACGGATCTACCTTTAAAAAATTCCTACCCGCTCTAAAATTTTCATTTCATTTAAAATTTCCACAATCTCTAGCAAAGATATTGGGAGGCGACGGCAATCTACTTAACTGCAAAAGGGAGCTTTCTTTGCTTGCTTGGTTTTGGTTAGAAACGTTGAGTAAAAAAAAATAAAAAATTAAATTTTCTGAAACAAAGTTAGAGAAACTAAAATGATGAAAGTTAAAAATGAAAAATCATAATACATTTTTTTACTAAATGCATTTCACAGCACTTTTACTCGTCAAACCAACCAGTCACAACATGGCAAATATGTTGATGTGCCCCAGCCTCCGTTAGAAAGTATGGTGGATCTTTGATCGGTTGGGATTGAACCTGAGACCTTCCGGTTACGAATCCGACGCTTTTCCGATCGGACCATCACTGGCTGCTGGTCCCATATTTAACTTGCGCCACCTCCTTTAGTAAATGCGGTGGATTTTTGATCGGGTTGCGATCGAACCCGGGTACACTCCAATTAAGAGTCCAATGCCTTATCAATCGGGCTATCCTGGCCTCCATTTATCTTATTACGGAGAACAAGCACAATATTTATGATTAAATGGACATCAGTTGGAATTTAAGCAGAAAAGAAATATTTTGATAACTAGGATTTTGTCTCAATTGCCAAATTTAAGGTAAGAATCATTTATTTTGATTATGTAGATAAACCATAGGCCGAAATGTATAGGCTGTTATTCTGTGCGAGTCAGGAAAATTGACCATAATGAGGACAATTTGCGAAGAATCCTCCCACAGAGGAGGAAAAACCAAAATATCTTCCTATCAACTTTAAATCAACCATTTTGAGTTGAAAATATTTCACGGAGTGGTCATTTTCTGTGTCTATCGTACTCGTTATTTAATGATGCGATGGTGAGAGAAAGCGCCATTTGTCGGTGAAAAAATTAACCACAATAGAAAGAAGTTCGAAAACTACCTAATGTGAGTGAAATTTCGTAATGTTGCAGTTTTTCCTTTCATTACAAACTAAATCCTTCACTAATACTTTTGATTACGCCATCTATAAATTCAAGAATTTTGACCCCTTATAACTCGTAAACTGTTCGAGTACCTAAAGGAAATTTAATTCGCAAAAATAACTCGCAAGCGCATGTTTTCTTAGCCGCTAAAAAGTTATGTTTTTAGCTTTATCCAAGCTCAATTGTGAACTTTAAAATTATATTGAGAACAGCAGGCAAACCATAGCAACAAAATACTGAATCCAAAGAAGTAATGAGAATTAACAGTGTTGTAAGTGCTGCAGAATCAAAATTCCTTCTTTTCGCCTTTAATAATTGAACTAATTCCTAGACCAGGAGCATGACATGGAAACCTTGGGACAAACTTTAAAATAATGTACCTTGATTACTTAATCAATTAAACTAAAACAACACTATCTTACACTCTTAGATGTGCATAATTCAGTAATACAAATAGAGCTTGTAAAATGTTTCTGTAATATAAGCACATTTGAGAAACAGATTGGGGCACGCAAAAAGATTGACTTTTTGGCTATTCAAAAGCTTCTGTGGGAAACAATAAATAAATGATTGTTTTAATTTGAATGGGATAGCATTGGAAAAGGATTTCTAACAAAAAAAAAAAAAAAAAACTTTCTAGGTCAAACAATTTTTGTGTCTTCCTTCAAAGACATGATATTGTTAGGATTTTGGAGAATCGCCCATGTACTCTATTATTGCTTAAAGGTGTTTTATTGTGCGAATGCCTTAGATTCCTTAGTTCTTAACTAACTTCATAAGGCATAATTTTAAAGATTTTTTTACTGCTTTCGACGAAAAATTAAAAGACAATTCACAGGACTGTTTTGCTGAAAAAAACCCGCTGTTTTTCTGTTTTTTTATTACGCATTGCTTTTATGTATAGCAGCTCAAATGGAGATTCGTTAGCTCAGTTAATGTGTCGTGTTAAGAGCGAAGATCATGACATGGAATCCCCATGGGTTAAAAAAAGAAATATTTTCATGACTTTTTTTCTACAGCAAAATTCTGATTCAAATTTCCATGAACATATATAGGGTAGACTGACCAGTGAATGCACATTGAAGCGAATTTACAATTTCAAAAATTCATTGCGTCGGAAAAAATAGTAGCATTTGCCACATGACAGTAAAAACACTAGATCAGTGGTTCTCAACCTTTTTCCAGCTACCGTCCCCTTTAGGATGGGGACGGTAGCTGGTTGAAACAATTTAGTCCAGAAAATTGTTTCAACGCCCCCCTCTGATAACGGGCGTAAACTGGAAGTGGGGGGAGTTAAAGCAATTTTCTGGACTGGTTTAACTCTAAAATTTTGCCCAAATAGATTGTTGGAAATTGACTATAGAGCAGAAAAACTTAGTTTGATGTTTTATTTTTCTTTATATGATTTTTTTTTAATTTTTTTCCTCTGAAAACTTGTATCAAAGTAATAATCAACTGCCTAGAATGGAACCATTAAATAAGTGAACCATTTTTAAGGTAATTGAAAACAGCACGGTTTGAAATATAAATGCACCGTTTTCAACATTTTTATTTTAAAACCAATATATTTTGAAAAATACACTACGTTCAAATAGTTCCTTGACCAGTCCGATTACAAACATTGTGCACAATGTTGTTCTTATTAAATTTGCAACTATACAATACACGTCCCTTATTTATTACGTACGGATATAGGGTTTTACTGTGGAAGGGCAGTAACACAGTCGGACCTTCTAGTTCCAGGGAGTGACAAAGAACTGAAACTATGACCCATACCTGTCACCCCGAACGATTATAAATCAAGTTTTAATTTAAAAAAAAAACTGAAATAAGTTGAATTTACAAATTACAAGGTAAGTTAATTTCAAGGAAATTCTTTTGTGTAATTTATTCGTGTGAAGGTTAGATAAGATACAGGAGTTATAAGTATACCTTTAGCCACATCAGAGCAAAGATGGGGATGAGATACTGGGGATGTCCCCCAAAATTAGTTTTGAAAACAAAATCTTAAAAATGCAGTTTCTTTAATCTTAGGTTTCGTGGTGATGAGACTTGGCTTCAGATTCCGCCCCATTTGAAACATTTAAATTGAACATTTTAGGTAATTTTTGGTTACTTTAACTAGGGAAAAATAGGTCTCTCTTAATGATTTTTCAAAATTAAAGTTATTTTAAGTCTAAGTTTAACAATACAAATACAAATGTGGCGACCAGCAGCAGGCTCAGGGCCCAACTTGGCTGGTCCTAGTCAAATTAAAGACCCCAATGAAGATCAATGGCCCTCTTAAAGCCATCTACTCCATTGCTCTTTACCGCCTCTTCCGGTAAGCTATTCCAAGTTCCCACTACCCTGCTAAAATAGTAATTTTTCGAATTTCCAGGTTCGCCTGAGGTTTAAACAGCTTAAAACAATGACCCCTTGTCCTGCTTTCCTTGCAAAACTCCAACCCTGCAACATCATTCATTTTAATAAATTTAAATAACTGAATCATGTCCCCTCTGGTTCTCCTTTGCTCAAGACTATACATATTAAGCATTCTAAGTCTGGAATCATAGTCTAAATTAGAAAATCCATTTACTAACCTTGTAGCCCTTCTTTGTACCCTTTCCAATAAATTAATGTCTTTCTTCAGATAAGGAGACCAAAACTGAACAGCATACTCCAAATGAGGTCTTACCAAACTTCTATATAGAGGCAGAAGAACCTTCTTAGATTTGTTTGAAATAGATCTATTAATAAACCCAAGCATCCTATTGGCTTTGTTACTAGCTATGCTGCACTGTTGACTGGACTTGAAATCCTGATTTATTAGGACACCTAGATCCATAACATTATCTGCCCTACTAATGACTGAACCCTGTAAATAATAGCTTGTATGCTTATTTCCATGACCGAAATGCAGCACTTGACATTTCCCAACATTAACTGCCATACCCCACTTGTCCATTTAGTAATATGATCCAAATCCTGTTGCAGCTGATTTATTTGTTCGTCATTTTCTACAACCCCCATAAGTTTGACATCATCGGCAAAACAATTCATGTTTCCAGAAACATTTTCATGAATGTCATTCATAAAAATAATAAACAAAAGGGGACCTAAAACTGATCCTTGGGGAACCCCACTTAAAACCTCACTCCATTTAGAATAGTTACCCCTAACAACTACTCTTTGTTTCCTTCCTGTCAGCCAATTCCTAACCCAAACTAGAATTTTACCTCCTACCCCTATACCAGCTAATTTGCTGAGTAGTGCTACATGCGGTACCTTATCGAAAGCTTTTTGAAAATCTATGTAAACAACATCTACGCATTTTTTGCTATCTAAAGCCAAGGTAACCTTGTCGTAGAAATGTAATAAATTAGTAGCACACGATTTACCTTTTCTGAAACCATACTGCAAACTACTCAACAGCCCATTATTTTCTAAGAAATTCATAATCTTAATTTTGATCAATGTTTCAAAGATTTTACATACCACTGAAGTCAGACTCACAGGCCTATAATTTCCTGCATTACCTCTAGACCCTTTCTTGAAGAGTGGTGTAATGTTAGCTAGTTTCCAGTCCTCTGGCACTATCCCTGAGTTATACGAAGCATTGAATATATTAACTATAGCGTCAACTAATTCCTCTGCACATTCTACTAGAATTTTTGGATAAATATTATCTGGTCCCGGAGCTTTTGTGGTTTTAATTTTTTTCAAATAAAGTAAAACGTCCTCCCTGGAAAATACAAAGTCCTCAAGCTGTGTAGTAGCTTGTGTCTTGCTTGTGTCAACTGTTGAGATACAGTTATCGTTAAAAACACTGGAAAAAAAGTCATTTAGAACATTTGCTATATCACCATCATTCTGAATTAAATTTCCATGCTCATCTACTAGTGGCCCAATTTGACTATTTCGAACTTTCCCAGAATTTGCGTATGCAAAAAACTCCTTTGGATTCCTGTCAATATTATCTGCCAGCTTTTGTTCCAATTCTCTTTTCTGAAACCGTACCAAATACTTAAAACTACGCCTAGCCTCACAATACTGTAGCCTGTCTGCGCTGTGACCAGTTTCTTTTAATCGACGAAAAGCAGCTTGCTTACGGTTTAGAGCATCCTTAGTTTCCCTATATCCCCTATATCCCCCTCCTTAGTTTCCCTATAATATAGTCCTCCAATATTAGGGAGTCGGAGCTATTTCCAGCGTTCTCTGAAATTGAAGTATAAAAAACGCAAATTTAAACTTTTTTTGTTGATATTGACTGAATGGTAAAGGTTCGGAATTTTTTTCGCATTGAACTCTGAGGAATGCGATTGTTAGTAACCTTTGGTGTTGCTAGGGGGATGCTCGAACGGCACAAAGAGTCTGTCAAGTTAGGTGGCTCTTATCTAGACATTTTTAGAAACTGAATTCATAAAAACGCAATTTTAGGCTCTGTTTGGTCACGATTGGAGAAGAGGCGAGTAGTTCGAGGCTCCAGCCCTTCATCGAAAAATTTTCAAATAAACATTATTAAAACATTTTTGGCTATTTTAGGTAGTTACGCTATGGAAGGGGGCACCCACACACACACCTCAACAAACTTTTTCGAAATTTAAGTGCTATTGGCAAATTTTTGGCTATCCTTCATGACATTAGGAGAAATATCAGGGTTCGGGAGATAACCTCAGAAGATAAATGTTAAAGCTATCCCTCGACAATATAAAAGTAGATTTCCTGCTACCCCTACCCGAAACGTCCTTACAAGCACATATCAAAATATACCCACCGCCCCCTTACTGCCCAAAATATGTCCACCACCGCCCTGCCGCCCAAAATAGGTTCACCGTCCCTCAGCATCTTCCCACCGGGGGGCGATATCGCCCCCATTGAGAACCACTGCTTTAGATTATGTACGAAGTATTTTTTAAAAAAATAAATGGGAGAGCTTTCCTGGTGCTGCATCAGGATTAATGGGGAGTTGAGAAGAAAAAAAGTGCCTAGACCAAGTGAATGAGCACCCCTGATTGTGAACAAATGCAGCAGTTTCTAATCATTTTCTTTCTGTAAATGTGTTGAAAGGAGTTACTTCTGCTGATTCATCTAAAAAAATGCGTTAAGAATTTTATTTTTCATGAAAAGTATGAGGTTTTCATTCACTGGTCGGTCTACCCAATTGCGCAAAAACCTCTTTTTTCTTGTGGAAACGCCATACAGGCCGTCATTATGAGGGGTCAATTGCCCCCCCCCCCCCCGTTGAAGAAATCAATGTGTTTACAAGTAGTGGGTCAGGTTTTTGACATTTTTTGGCAAAACTTAGTGAATAAACTCCCCCTCCCCCAAAAATATTCTGAGTGACAGGTCATAGCTTTCATAATCTTTACTAATAATATAAAGCAGTAGAGTTTGTTTCTTTTTTTTGTTTGTTTGTTTGAACGCGTTAATCTCAGGAACTACTGGTTCGATTTGAAAAATTCTTTTTGTGTTGAATAGTCCATTTATCCAGAAAGACTTTAGGCTATAGTTTGAAAAGATTCGATAAGCGATTCGTTTTTTATTCGAATTCAAGGCAATTTTCACATAAATCGCCGAATACTGGGGTTAAAAAATACTTGCACATATTAATGTTATATATCGTTGGAAGCAGAAAAATTTTGTCCGTCCTATGCAGTTTGTTCCGATTCTCTAACTTAAACACAGCACGAGTTAGTACATTATCAAAATTCATGACTACTGTCTGATCTTAGGTAAAACTTTCTTCGCATTTACGCATGCGTCAGGTCTTCTCTGATCATACTAAAAAACGTGTGTTAGGCAAGATAACAATGAGGGGAAGAATAATAAAAACGTTTTGAGCCGTAACAAACGACGTGGAACGATGCCAACTTCAAATGCATGGTTTGTTTAATATATGTCAAAAGAATACAGCAAATGCAAGTTTTAAATTGAAAACTTCGGAAAGTTCACCCACAACCCATCTAACCTTTCTTAAGTGTAACTGTTCATGAGTGCTAGGCGCGGTTTTCACGGATGGACAGTAAATTACTGCTTTCGTCAAAAAAGGAACAGACCACAAAAACAGAACCAGATTGAACAATAATAACAGTGGAGCAATTACAGCACCAAATGTCGAATCTTACGCTATCCTGTTACCAAACGTATTTTTTGACCAAAATTGCTCCTGATTGCGATGAAACTGGTGCTTTTTTAGCGAATATTGCCAATAGTGACATTATTTTTTTCGCTTTCGGCCATAGTACTTTGTGGCGGTTGCTATGGCGACATGCTAACACGTGCGTCGCTAAGAATAGTCGCCATGTTTGAAATTTCAACTCTTGTGCATCTTGTAAATATTTTGATATTTTTGACAATCGGAAATTATTTAGACATATGCTACCGAAGATTAATCCATTTCATGCTTTATTTTGATAAGCATACCAGCACTTAACATTTACGTCGCGGACCATGCTTTTCGTATTGAAGATTTCAATCTTATGCATCTTGCACATATTTTAGTATTTATGATAATGGATGTAATTTTGGAAAAGCCTTCCTTAGATTAGTTTATTTTAGCTTTTATTTAAAAAACCAATATTTATTTATTTTTGCTATTTATCTACTTATATTAAAAATTGAGTATCTATGTCCTGCTTCTTTCTCCTAAATGCCAATGAACTGAAAGTTGAACCATGTACCGATCGATTCGTATTTTTTCAGGCTTCATTAGTTATAATTGACATCAGGTATGATAAATGGTTTCTGAAGAAATTGAGAAAATCTTCAAATTTAAAGCCATTTGTCTAAATGATTCAATATGAAATCCATTGTTATAAAACGAGATTGATATGAAACAGTAATTATAATGATTATGAGAATTTTTATTAAGGTTTAACTGAATCAATCATAAAACACAAAAGCGGGCCATGTACGTAATACTAATATCATAAAGCTGAAGAGAGAGTTTGTTTGAACTTGCTAATCTCCGAAACTACGGGCTCGAATTGAAAAATTCTTTTTGTGTTAAATAATCCATTTAAACAGGAAGGATTTAGGCTATATAACATTACGCTATATGTAAGGAATTAAAAAAAGGTTTTAAAATAATAGTGGTTGAAAAGTACAAGCGGATTAGTTTCCACTCTTCTTGAGAAATGACGTTCATTTTAAGTATTGTTTCTAGAGGACGCTAGCCGCTGTGGCAGCGAGTTTCTTTCTGTACCGAAAGCGGATGTGTCATATGAGAGCGCTGTCATTTCTAAGGTAGCCCGCGCAATGCCGGGCCACGCAGCTAGTATACTTATTAACCCTTAACAGGGGAGGTGCAGTCTCACAGACCGCTCAAATATTCATTCCTTCACCCAAATACATGCTTTGTCCAAACAAGTTTCTTTTCTCAACAGCTTCTTATTTTGAGATCTCGAACATCATCCTGTCTCATCAACATCTTTTGGAATGTATCAGATTGAAATTCCATCGCATTCATTAATAGTGGTCTGTGAGACCTCCTCTTCAGTGTTACAATTTTCGACAGTAGGACACATGGCTCTGACGTTAGATCTGCGGAAATGGATTTATTCATTTGATCCGCATAATGCTCAAGGTATGTAAGATATTTCAGATGAATTTGGGAATTATTTCAAATGTTCGCAAAACATGCCCTGTGAATGTTTTAGGGACAATGAAGGCAGAATTATTTGAAATATGACGCGACACACTAATGGTTAATGTGCTGTCAAAAATTTTCCCTAATATGCTATATTCAATTTTCTGGTTTTTAAATGTTCTGCAGTAAAATAAAATTATCAATAAATAATATGTTCATTTTTATTATTTGTAGTGAAGTATTTACGACAACGTATGCTTTTTCCAAAAAAATCTTAAAGTCCTATTAAAATTTCATCGGAAGAGGTATATTTCAATTCAAAATTTAAAAATAATTTTTTTCCTAGGAAACAAACGTGCAAAAAACATCTATGAAAAATAACAAGATTCTATCTTAATTACACAATTTTTAAAAAATTGGAACATTGCGTGGTCTTTGAGACCTCACTTCCCGTGTTATGTCCTATTTTTCACCTCCCCTGTTACGGGTTAATTTTGGTAAACTTGATCTTAATGAGCTTTAAACTGTTCATTATTACTGATTATTTCAGATAATATAACTCAATCAAACATGATAATATTTCAATTTTGAATTTTTTCTGGAAGGCAGTATTTTAAAAAGTCGAGTTTATACATGTTATCTTAAATGCGTACCAAAGTACTTAGATGGGATTTTCTATGTTAGTCACAGTGGTGCTCTTATTAGATCATTAAATTAAAGAGAAAATGTTAACGTGTTGTATACAATTCAAAGGCACTTTCATCTTGCTCCGCAGTTCAAAAATTCTAACATATTTTAGTTTTGTACGTGTTTTCAACTAGCACAGCTTTACACAGATAGTAGGCAAAGTCTGTTGGGCTTCTGGCAAAGGCTTAAAACTTTCTTGAAGTGGATTCTGCATCTGTAATAGTGAGCGGAGATTACTACAATCAGAAGGTTTTTTTACTTCCTTTAATGATCCTCGTGAAAGTTCTGATGATTTTTGGAAAGGAAGCCGTGAACAAAACTCCTTTGGGACAGCTAAAATATCCTTTAACGTGACATTCCATGAAAACGCCGCCAGCTTGTCCAGCACGTGATGCTCATATACTTTATTCAAAACTAGTATTTTAAAAGGTAATGAACAAACTTTTTTGTTTAAGAAATCCCACTCCGGTTTGTGATCTCTCAACCAACAAAATTTCGTTCATTATTTTTTAAAGCTACTACTTTTTAAAGAAATACATGAAAGTTACGTACATGACAAGATGGCAGCTTTTTCGTGGAATGTCCCTTAATGAGCTTAGTAAGTAAAAGTTGTGTGGTTGTGTCACACAGTGTATTTTTTGCTTTGGCAATTAAAAAAATTTTTGGAAAAAGCAATTATATGCATGTAAAAAGCTACTTAATTATTGCCCTGAGGACACAATTTTTTGCATTTCAATCCACTAAAGCAAATATTTTCGAAAAAATTTTGACAATACCCCTATGTCATGTAACAAAAAGTACCTAAGTTTAAAATGCCAATAAATTTTGATTATGTGGAGAGCTACTTTTCCTGTCATCCATATGCCTATCATTGTGACATGTGTAAAGTGATCATTTGTTCTATTTTCAGATAGGTTGCCCTGTTGTCCCTGATTACGGTTTCCGGATGCTAAAATTTCCTGTTTTCTGAAAGAGTAGCCCAGAAGAGAAAATGAACCTATAGTAAAGAATTTTATAAAAAGTAAGAGACTTGATAGCTGGCAATAATTTGAATCTAAAAACTTTCTTGAATTATCATTGAATGCATTTCATATTTGTCTGCCAAGAATGAGTTCAAAGATCAGGTTTCTTCTCTTATGAATAAAAAAGCATTGTTAATACCAATGTAATTGTAAAATGGTGGATGAATTTAGTTTCATTTTGATTAAAAATAAATGTTGCAATTTTTGTATTCTTGTTTCTGAAATTTGCTGTCTACCTATTGAAATAACATTTAATATTTTAAAGATATGTCTAAAATTTAATATTAGATAATCAATGCTTAGTTAAAATGCAAATATTTATATTAGTACAAATGTATGTTTATCATGGTTACATAGTATCTTTATTCGATGGTCCAAAATATAGTTTTGCTGCTCCAAATGGAATTCTACCTGCTCTGAAGGAGCTCCCAAACCACACTTACACCACTGTAATAAATAGATGAATGGGCATTTATATTTCAAAACAAGCGTGTTTTTTTTTTTATAAATATTCTGTATGATTTAATCTGTAACTGCAAATGCAAAAAAATATATTTTATTGCATTTTAGTCGATTATTGCACTTTATTTTGAATACCCACATTTGCATATCTTTGTAGAAAGTTCGGCTACTGTTTAAACCATGATTACTTAAACTCATGAGTGCTAATTAAAAATTTTAATGAAAATTTGCAATTTCTCTGAACTAGATTAGAATCAGATGTATAAGGTTAATTCTCCAAAATCCAAAAATATAATGTCCTGAGTTCTAACTGAACTCCTATAGATTATTCAAGCATTATTAATAAGGCTTTATTGTCAATTACGAGACAGTAATTGATATTCATGATCCTGATTATACATAAGTTTATTCACAAGATTACAAGCACATGTTCAACGATGATCAACAACTATCTGAGACGGTTACAGTTAACACACATCATCAACTTATCAGTTACGGTTATATATGTTACATCCTTCCCTTCAGATAACCTTAACACATAGTTAATACATTACACTATTACACATTCAATAAAAATATTATTAAAGATTTTCTTGTTGTCTAGACAATTAATTAATTATTAATTAACACCTCATTTTACATGACATAATCAGTAAACCTAGACGGTTTCTTAATTTTTCTACCTCTACTGGTGGTGTCAAAGGTCGAACTTGTAGATGGCAACGAATTGATATCATTATCATTGCTCTCAAGAGCTGGTGGGGGTGTTGAATCACTTTCAGTTTCCCAATTAACAAAGTCCTCATATTCTTTATGACAATTAGAGGGGGATTGGGACACTCTTATGTGTCGCCTGTTCCTTCTAAGCACATTGCCTTTACAATTCTTTACAATGTAAGATCTTGGCGAATTGTGCTTTCTAATTACTTTTCCTTTTTCCCACTCACCAGTTTTAAAATTAAGCAACACTATTGACTCTCCTGGTTTTAAATTTGACAGAGGATGTGCAGTTTTATCATAATAGAGCTTTTGCTTTTCCTGTCTAGCTTTGAAATTTGGATTCTGGTTAATTTTTGTCCTTAGCAATTTACCACTGATAGGAAGTTTTGTTTTTAAACGTCTGTTAAATAACAACTGTGCAGGGGACAGATTTATACCACTGATTGGCGTATTACGATACTCCATTAATCCAACACTTACATCATTAACTTTACGCATAATGTTTTTAATAATTCCTACAGCCTTCTCAGCCATCCCATTGGATTGTGGGTATTTTGGGCTACTGAATGTCAGTTCAAAGTCCCAATCTTGAGCAAATTTCTTAAATACATGACTACCAAATGGGTTATTGTCACATACAAACTCACTCGGTACCCCATACCTAGCAAAAATACATTTCAATTTAGATTTTACTTCTACGGCTGATTTCTCTTTAACATGTAAAACCTCTATCCACTTTGAATAGTAATCTACTACAACAATGTAGTTTTTATTAGCAAATTCCATAATGTCTCCTGCTACTTTTTCAAAAGGTTTATTGGGTATTTTGTGAGGTATTAATGGTTCCTTAGTATTTTGATTCCTGAACCTTTCACAAATTTCACATTTACCTACTAGTATCTCAATTTCCTTGGACATTCCTGGCCAATAGAAAATTTCTCTTGCCCTGTTCTTACATTTTTCTACCCCAAAGTGGGCTTCATGTATAAGACTCAACATGTTATCTCTTAAAGATTTTGGCACAATTAATTTATTATTTATAAATAATAATCCTTCATTTAAATATAATTCATCTTTTAGTTTATAATATTGCTTAAGGTCATTTGACCAATTTACATTTCTTTTTGGCCAATTAGTTTGACAGAACTTAATAACATTATTTAACTCTGCATCTTTCTGAGTTTCATCTCTAAACTCTTTAAGTCTTTTCTCAGTTATAGGGAGGGCTTTAGTAATGGTATGAACAACATTTAGCATTTCTGGGTCATCTTTCCTTTGTTTAGAGTCTAAATATGCTCTCGATAGGGTGTCGGCTAAATATAATTGACTACCTGGTACATATTCAATTTTGAAATCATACTTTACCAATTTAAGTACCATTTTCTGCATTCGAGAAGAAATTTTTGACAATGGTTTGTTTACTATGGACACTAAGGGCTTATGATCTGATTGAACTTTTATTTTGTGTCCATAGACAAAATTGTGGTACTTTTCAAAGGCATATGTTATCGCCAACAATTCTTTTTCTATTTGCGCATAATTTATTTCATTTTCAGTTAAGCTTCTAGATGCAAAAGAAACTGGTTGCTCATTTTGTGTTAAGCAAACTCCCAACCCACTTTTGGAACTATCACACTGTAAAGTTATTTCATGCTGTGGATTGAACACCTTTAACACTGGATTTTTACCCAACATTTCCTTAATTTTACTAAAAGAGTTTTCTTGCTCAGCTGACCACTGAAACTCTACATTATGCTTTAGGAGCTGCCTTAATGGGGCAGTTATTTCTGATGCCTTCGGCATAAACTTTGACAAGTAATTTATCATACCGAGAAGTCTCCTAACATCAGACTTATTCTTTGGACATGGCATATCACTAATGGCCTTTACTTGTGCCGGGTCTGCTTTCACACCCTCATTAGAGATTATCTGTCCTAAGTACTTAACTTCAGTTGTTTTAAATTGAAATTTTTCTTTATTTAACTTTATTGAATTTTCCCTAGCCCTTTCTAGCACTCTTTTTAATGTTGCATCATGTTCTTTTTCATCCCTCCCCATAACTATTATGTCGTCAAAGTATATTTCAACTCCTTCTATGTCCCCAAATAATTGCTGGTTTCTTTTCATGAAGACCTCTGGCGATGAGGCTAAACCAAAGGGCATTCGATTGAATTTAAACCTTCCGAATGGCGAGTTAAAAGTGCAAATTTCAGAACTTTGCTCATCGAGCGGTATCTGCCAAAACCCATCTTTGAGGTCCAAAACAGAGAACACCCTCTTACCCACTAAGCGACTTATAATATCTTCAGTAGATGGAATTAGATGGTGCTCCCGCTTTAAAACCCTATTAAGGTCTCTGGGGTCTAAACATACTCTCAACTGACCATTCGGTTTTTCAACTACAACTAAGCTTTGCACCCAGTCTGTTGGTTTGTTTACTTTGGAAATAATTCCTTTCATTTCTAAACTAGCGAGTGTCTGCTTTAATTTTTCATTTAGGGCTTGGGGTATTCTTCTGGGGGGATGCACAACAGGAGTTGCATTATCTTTCAACACAATTTTATAAGGATCACCTGGAAATTTCCCCAGACCACTAAAAACATCTGTGAACTCCTCTAACACTTGCTGTTTTTCAGTTTTAATTACATCTACCCTTTTTATGAGGTCTAACTGAGTACACGTTTTAAGACCTAGAATCGGTTTAGACACATTTTCAACAACAATAAATTCAACCTGAACATTACTATAATGCTTGGTGCTACAATTCAATGTTACCCTCCCAACAGGTTTAATTTTATAATTCCCAAATGACAACAATATAGTATCAGTTTGTTCAATTTTCTTACCTGCATTGACAATTTTAAAAGTGGACAAAGGCAAAATATTCGCCTCTGCTCCTGTATCCAATTTAAACACTACATTTACTCCATTAATGTCAATATTCTTTGACCAACATTTTGAGAATTTATCATTACTCACACTGCCGATTTCAACCATGTCAACAAATAACCCATGGTTATCATTTTCACTGTGTATTTCGTACACTTTTTTACTTTTGCACATTGCTGCAAAGTGGTTTTTTCCTTTGCACTTGTTGCACGACTTTCCATACGCAGGACATTCCGCTTTCTTATGCGTTTTACCACACTTGAAGCAATTGTAGGATTCACTGTTGTTGTTGGCAGGCTTTCCTGCTCTGTTAAACTTCTTCTTCTGAAGATTTCCATTTATTTTTTTCTTGTGAACTATGTCTACGGATGCCGTCGGATCGTTAATTGATTTCATTTGCTGCTTGCACAGCTCTGTGGCGCGTACATATTCTGCTGCTTTCTGCAACGTCAAGGTCGATTCCCTTAGAAGTCGCTCCTGTAGGCCGCCGTCTCTAATTCCCAGGACAACTCGATCTCTTATCAGCCCCTCCTCTTGGTCGGCGAATTCGCAGGTTGAAGCCAGCGTTTTTAGTTGTGTAACATAGCTGTCAACAGATTGTCCCTCTTGTTGGACACACGAAAAGAATTTGAATCTCTCAAAGACCACACTCCTTCTTGGGATGCAGTATTGTTCAAATTTGTCAACGACACTGTCGTACTTTCCTGTTTCAGCTTCCGTAAACTTGAATGTATTGTAGACGCTGACACCTTCGTCGCCCAATAGATTTAGAAGAATTGCGATCTTGTTTTCATCCGCCTTCTTGTTTCGTTCTGTGGCGAGCATGAAGTTCACAAACTTCTGGTACCATCTCTTCCAATTCTCAGCCACGTTTCCAACGGTGAAGCTCAGCTCACCTGGGGGCTTAAAGGATTCCATTGCGATGTTGCCGCTAGCTCATAACAGGATCCAACTCCTTGATCTTACTTCATCTGATCTACCTGACACCATGTTATGTTTGAGTTCTAACTGAACTCCTATAGATTATTCAAGCATTATTAATAAGGCTTTATTGTCAATTACGAGACAGTAATTGATATTCATGATCCTGATTATACATAAGTTTATTAACAAGATTACAAGCACATGTTCAACGATGATCAACAACTATCTGAGACGGTTACAGTTAACACACATCATCAACTTATCAGTTACGGTTATATATGTTACACTCGAAGAATAACACAAAAGTGTTTGACCTAGAATTGGCCGTAACTTCAAATCCCCCCCCTTCCCCCCCCCACAAAATCTTAATTTCATCTATATTAGTCGGTATTTTTTTAGTACAATCAAGGTCATCGTAAACCAAGAAACTGGGGGAGGGGGATGAGTTTTGGAGCCCAATTAGTGCTTTAAAACACACACACATGCATGATTATAGAGAGATAGGATTCAGCTTTAGGTTAAAAAGGGTCACTAATCTAATATCTTTAAACGAGCAATTCTTGTTTATATATTTATTTTTCAGATCTCGAAAACGGCTCTAACGATTTTGATAAGATTTGGTATTCAGATAGAGTTTTGGTTTTTCAGTTCATCTACGTCAAGTTTTCACAAAAAACCCCGTTTTTTTTGTGTCTTCATTGAAAGTTTGAGAAGCTTTTATTTCCCCATTTTCTTTATGATTACTTTCTTTGTTACTGTTTCCTAGCGACCACGTTTTGTTATAACAATTGGATTTCATATTTAATCTCATCAGCACGAGTTTAAATTTTATGGTATTTGGCAACGTTAAATTGTTATTGTTTTTGAAATGTTAAAGCAAGGCTTCACTAGATATAGTCTCTTATACAGGCTGTTTCACTTATTCAAAAGTTTCATTACAACAATAGATTTCATATTTAATCACATCAACGTAAATTTAAATTTTTATGGTATTTGGCAAACGAGTTGTGACAACACGTGATAATTAGATAATTATTATTGTTTTTGAAATTTAAAAGAGATCAATCAAAATAAAGTTAGAATTGGGTGTAGGCCGCGGTAGTCCGATCGGAAAGTCGTCGGACTCGTAACCGGAGGGTCCCGGGCCGATAATATAGAGGGAGCCGAGCCGATCAAAGATCCACTGTCTTCATTAATGGTAGCTAGGGGACGTTAAAAATGTTCGTAATCATAAAATCCTCCAAGTGAAACGATACCTCTGTGGGATGCTGGGCTAAGGGTTTGCTCGGTCCTTGGGCCTGCTTAAAAAATGAACAGAGCGCTCTTCGGGGCCCCATCCCGGTTAAACCACGAGTTGTGGTATGTACGGGGGGGGGGGGGGGAACCTTGGAGTGTAAAGTGAAGTGAAAGTCAAAACCAACTGTAACCAAATGCGTACTGGAGAATAGGGACTCTGCATCCATTCTCATCAACCCCTCCCGCGCTTTCGGCACCAAATGAAATGAAATTGGGTGTGATTTTACGGTGAGCATGGATTAAATAAGGTTGTGTTTTTTAAAACAAATTACGGCTGTTTTAAATGCGTAATTGCAACCAAAGGCAAAAAATGCTTTTCAAGTTTATCTAAATACGTACTTTGCATTTTAGAAAAAAACACGAATTTACAAACCTCTTTTTTTTTTAACCGAGTGGGCTCGGTCCCCAGGTACTAGAATATAATCACAGAAATCAAGAGAATTCGTTACCTAAGAGGAGAAAAATTATAATAAACAACATGCATTTTTCTAAAAGTAGACGTAATGGGCGTGAGGTAATCTCAAAAAAATTCTGTCATTACAGTGTTGAATACACAATTTTAGACTATACACAGTCCAGTCACATTAATGTGACCACCTGTCAAAAGCCTGAAAAACCACCTTTTGCAGAGCGGACTGCTGCGAGATGTGCAGGAAGAGATTTATTTAGGACCTTGAAGGTGTTCACTGGTAGTTTGAGCCATGCCAACTCCAATGCTGTGGCCAGCTGGGCTAGATTACGCGGATGAGGATCCTTGAAGCGAATAACCCGATCGAGATGGTCCTACATATTCTCGATTCTGTTTGAATCAGGAGAATTTGCTGGCCAGGGAAGAAGGGTAAACTCATTCTGGTGCTCATCGAACCACGCACGTACACTGGCAGCTGTATGGCACTTCGCATTGTCCTGCTGGTAGATGCCATCATCCTGAGAAAAAACGATGCACATATAGAGGTGGACAGGGTCCACAAAGACAGATGCGTACTTGTATTAATTCATCGTGCCTTCCACGATGATGAGTGAGCCCAGAGAATGCCAGGAAAAAATTCCCCAGCCCATAATGCTCCTGTCTCCAGCTTGGACTGTTCCGGCAATGGTTGAGGGTGTTTGGTTTCAGAGGTTTCACGCCTTATACGCCAACGTACATCTGCCCGATGGAGCATAAAACGTGATTCATCAATAAATGCTACCTGTTGCCACTCAATAAACGTCCAGCTGTGGTACTGGTGTGCAAATTCCAGGGTTCGTCGTCGATGGACAGTTGTCAGCAAAGCTGCATGAACTAGTCTTGTGCTTCGGGAGCCCAGACGCAGCAACTTCCACTAAATAGTAGTTTGGGAGATGATGTTGGTAGCCCCTTGGTTCATCTGGGGGGTCAGTTGCTCAACGGTAGCCCGTCTATCAACCCGAACGCATCTCCGCAGCCGTCGGTTGCCTCTGTCATCTATGGCTCCTGGTGCACCACATTTTCCACGTCGCTGAATTTTGACAGTCCCATTTTGCCATGCACGATACACTTTTATTACTATGGCAAGCGAACAGCTCAAAAACTCAGCCATTTTGGAAATGCTTCCAACTTTGACCCGAAAGCCAATGATCATGCCCTTTTGGACGCCGGATAAATCGCCCCGTTTTTGCATTACACCAATGATAGAAATGGTTTCCAAAGCCCTCACACACCCTTTATACACCCTCAACTGCACTGTGCTACCAAGTGAATTTTGTGATTGGTAATTTGACGTCGACTTCGAAAGTACGTGGTGGTCACATCAATGTGACTGGACTGTGTATTTGGTGATGTTGAGAAAAAAAAAAGGCTTAGCGGACTGAAAGGTTAATTAAATTGAATTTTTAAAAATGCGACTGCAAGCGTAATAGGTATACGCAATAATACGAAGTGTAATTGGAATGTGTCAGTCACTATTTTCCAGACATTGTTAGATTTTGAAATTTAAAAATCAATTTTAGAAGATCTTCCATGATGTAAAGACAAAGTTTCAGGGATTTTCTCCCTGGAAATTTTCAAAATTGACACGCATAAAAACGCAATTGTAGGCATCCTTTGATAACATTAGAAGGAGGGATGAGTTTTGGACGCTGCACAGTGTTTCGATTAGTGTAAGCTAGGTGGACAAAAGTCAAGTTCGGAATTCTAAAATTCGACATTGGGATAATGTCTACAATATACCAAAACATGATACTTCATTATTTGTTTATGTTTAACTCACTTCCGCCAGGTGAGTATTAAGGATTGAAGTCACGTTTCTCTTTGTTTTAGAATAAATCAGTTGAATTTTAGCCATCATTTTAAGCACATAAAATTAAAGCTTACCGAATTTTTTATGATTTAATTGTGCAAGATGGGTGTTATTTATACTTGTAAGTGCAAGTTTTGCCTAATTAAATCAGAGTATTTGATAATTAAGTAATATTAAAAAAAACATTTTAAGATGAACAAAATATTTTTTCTTGTTTCGAAACTTTCATGTGATGGTAAACACTTGTCCCCGTTTGTCCCCGGGTTAAGTTTTCTGCATCTAATAGCTGCACCTTTCCCATTATTAATAAGACGTATTATAAGCAGCGCACTCGAGTACAACATTTTTTTTCTAGAGTACTTTCTTTCGAGGAGGGATTTCTTTGAAGAATGGTTGAAGCCCCCAAAAGGAGAAAAAAAAACTATATTCTCTGCGAATTCCTTTCTTCCAAATTTAATTTTGAAAACCTTACATAGGACTCTGAAAGGAAAAGCAGCAAAAAGTTAGCTAACTATGCCAAAAAAATTTCTGAAAATGGGTCTCCGCGGGAAAATCAAAACAGCGTTTTTTTGCAACTAATGCAAACTGGCTGGACAAAGACATAAAATTCGAAGTTGAATGTGCTGTGCCGCAACCTTCCACATCATTTCAAGGTTCTACTACTGTAGGAATAATACGGAGCAAATTTGAGCACTGATCCACAAATATGTAAAAATGACGAAAAATAATTTTGTCCAGCTAGCTAACATTAATCGAAACACTGTGCGCTGTTCTGAAATTGAGTGTCTAAAAAAAATAGCTTTCTTTGACCATGTTCTCTGGAAGGAAGGTTCACGGACCTTATACCAGGGGTGATTGTGTTCCGGTATTTTACCGGAATTCCGGTATTTTCATGATTGATTATGGTATTTTCATGTTCGAAAATACCGGAAATAAAATATTTTTAATTGTGCTTTTATATTCCCATCTCCGGTATTTTTTTACTTTTTCAAATTTTCGGTGATTATACTGATAACTATTAATAATATTAATCGAACAGAAATGTTAAGATGCCGTTCTAATTGTTTTTTTAACTTTAATAAATTATTCTATTTGCATCTTTTTGATTTAGATGCCTTTAGTTTGAAAAATTCAATTGGTTTGCATCCGATATAAGAATCGAATTCTTCTCATTTTTGATGCTTATTAACCTTAATTAGGAGACAAATAAATGAAATATATTTTTATTTATATTAAAAAATCAAATTCCAAATTTTCGAGCGAAGTTCTATGTCCTTTGTGAAAATAAAAATGTAAAAAAGTTAAGATTTGAAGCTCTGATTTAATTTTCTTTTTGCTTCAATTATATGAACAGTATAATAGTACTATGTTTATCGTAGAGCTTTTGATTGTAAATCTGTAGTAAGTTTATTTGAATTCTTTTATATGCCAATTTCATACTTTTAACTCCCCCCCCTCCACATACACCCATTTTCTCTTTAAAACTTTCAGGTATTTTTTCACGAACTCACAATCACCCCTGTTATACACAGACGTTTTTTGACAAAATGAAGTTTTAAATATGATTGTGAACCGTCATTGGTAATGTAGGCGGAATGGATCAGGGACTATTCAAGCAATTTCTTAACCCTAGCATCAATAATTTGCTTCTTTGATCTCAATTTTTACCATTTCTAACTAAGCCTTGGTCAAATCGCTCTTATTCCTCGTTATTTGCACGACTCTGAACCAAACAAAGCCGTAACTGTGTTTTCAAAAAAAAAAAATTTTTTTTCAGCAGTAAAAATTCCTATACCGTTGTTCAATAACCGGATACCCAGGTACCCGTATTATTATTACTTTTCATTTTTATTACACTTATTACTGTTTTATTGTTTATTTGTTGCTTTTATTTTAATATCAGTGAAACAAATGATTTCCGAAAAAATATTTAGGAATGCTTATTATTATTTATTATTATTATTGATAGTTGTCAGACAATGAAAATGATAAAAAAATTACATTTTATCACATAATTGACATTGGCAAATTGAGACTGCATGCTGATCACAAACTGGGTTGCCACACATAATGCACGATTTTCATGTTTTTCTGTGAAGCTTTTTGGGAGCAGAAGCCCAAAGTTGGCACTTCTGTCCTCTTGAATCCCGTCCCGCTATTGTAGTACTGGAGCTTGAAGGCACGCCATGTACTGTGTTGAAGTCCTTCAAGAAGCTTTCTATGCCAGATTTTGTAGAAAAGCGCCTCCCTTGTGGCAGAATTTTTTTCAGCTTTCTGCTACAAATGTTCCAGAACCAATTTCTTTCTGCAACACTAGAATATTCTTCAATAATAAATATATATGCAATCCTCTTACAGTAACACAAGGTTTTTATATTTTTAAAAATGTTAACATTGATACTATAGATTCATAGTTTTTTTTTCTGCTGGCTGTTTTTTATATTATTTTTTTTAGCCTTTTTTTCCCTCCCAATTACAAAAATCTTTCTGCCCACTGTCCCCCTGACTCTCCGATAATGTCGCCGTGTCGGCAGCTTACTGCCACAGGGAGCACCGCATGGCTTGACTATTCATTGATCCAACCTGAATTGTAGGAAGACACAATTCGTCGCCTAGTTAGCGCAAAAAAACGCCAATTATTGTTTTTACGAATCTGCAAGTCGACATTTGCCTTATAAATGATGTACGCAGCTAAAACTGAAATGTCCAAAATGTTAAAGAAAAAGATAGAGGCCATCTTTTTGTTTGTCTCTGAGACATATATTTCCTAAGCATCTAGTCCATTGTGTCGATGCTTGATTTTATTTTGTTATAAAACAAAATTATTTCTGGCTTTTTGTTAGCCCCAGAAATGCTTTTGTCATAATGTAGTGTTGACAGCAATATCACAGTTTTTTTCTTGGGTATATAAGAACATATGATTGCATCACTATTGAACCCGAATAAGGAACCTTTGGGTCTCTCGTGATGTAGACGATAACATTTCAGGTGGAATGTATGGTTTGTTTATCTTTAGAGTACCTACGATTGTACTCCAGGAGCCGGGGGTGTCAAGAACTGTTCCATTTAAGTAAGAGTAAGAGGGGTGGTAAAAAAGAACTGGTTTCTGTTCTATGCGCTTGAAATTCGAAGTGGGTATCCAGTTATTGAGATAAAGGTGAGAATTTGGTTATTGACGCTAGGGTTAAGAGTAGAGTTCCAAAAACGTAATTTTAAACAATCTTTGATGTTAATAAAAGGGGAGTGGGTCGAAGGCTCTCAACCAGACCTTTTTCTAGATAGAACTCCTTAAAATGCAATTGTATGCCTTCTTTAATGTCGTTAGAGAAAGGGGTAGGGTCCAGGAATTTTCTTGGAATTTTTCGAAATCGAAGTTTAAATACGCAATTTTATGCTAATTTCGGATAAATTAAATAATAAAAAGGGACGTTCTGGATCCTTCTCTGTAAATATTTCGAAGTCAAAGTTTACCCGTTGTATGGCATTTTTGGTTAGAAGAGTGAAAGAAACATAATTCCATTTTTTCAATAATAGATATTGAAGTCTCCAAGATACAATTTTAAACGATCTTCGATAATTTCAAAACGAACGGGAACTCATGGGCTCTTTAATGGATTTTCTTAAATAGAACTCTATTAAGCATAATTGTACATAACTTTTGATGACTTTCAGGGAAGGGACAAGGTTTCATGCCCCCCCCTCCTGTGCTGCAGGGTCTTGCGGTACGTAGTTACACCACTGACCTAGAAGGTTTTTTATCTTTTTGATTGGTAGGAATACTTCTCCGACGTGTTACATTCAAATCGAAACAATCCTTCATTTATTTTTCCCTACAAAAATTTTAGAATAACCAAAAATCTCTTTCTTTTGCATCTTCGTACCTGTTTTCTAACATGCTTGAATTACTTAAAAATTTACATGAACATTTCACAATTTCAATTTGTAGCACTGAATTATGCACATTTAAGTATGTAAGATAGCGTTGCTTTAGTGTATTTAATTGATTAAATTACCAAAATACATCATTTTAAAGTTTGTCCTAAGGTTTGTGCTTTTCTCCTTAGGTTTGTGTGTTTCTCCTTGTGCATTCTCCTTGCCTAGAAATAAGTACAATTATTAAGGGCAAAAAGAAGGAATTGTGAAATGGCAGTACTACAATGCTTTATTATCATTACTTCTTTGGATTTATGGAGTATTTTGTTGATATGACTGGCACGCTGCTCTCATTATAATTTTGAAATCTGAAACTGATGTATGTAACATTTTTGATATAATTCCAGGGGTGATTGTGTTCCGGTATTTTACCGGATTTCCGGTATTTTCATCAGCGATTTTGGTATTTTCATGCTCGAAAATACCGGAAATAAGATATTTTTAATCCAGCTTTTTTTTCCCTTTCTCGAATTTTCGGTGATTATACCGATAATTATTTATAATAGTCATCATTTCGCATTTTCGATGCTTGCTGTTCCTTGTTGAAAGGCAAGCAAATTACATTTCTTTTTATTTTAATTAAATTATTAAAACAAGAGTTTTAAACAAAAGTGCCATGCTCTTTTAGTGTAAAATGTCAGGAACTTAAATGCTTAATCTCTGGCTGAATTTTATTTTTGTTACAACAATTTAAGTTTACATAACATCTTTTAATAGTATTTCAGTTCAGTGTTAATAAGTATGAAATCTTTGACTCTGGTCATATTGTATTGATTAGGAGATTTATAGGTACTACATCTAGATAAATTCTTTTCCAAATTTATAGTAACAAATGCAACTTTCATTAACTATGTTATATTAATATTTTCGCACAACCAACAGTAATTCTGTTAGACCTTTACTTTATCTTTAAAATATTTTTTGGAGATAATTTGTACAACACCAGCTCAAAAGTAACTTTATTACTCGTGTATAATTTAATTAAATGCATGCACAATATTTTGACTAAAAACTATTTGAAACTTTTCGAAAAAATGAAATGTGTCTTGTTTGTTTATGAATGGCAATTTATTATTAAATATGTATAATTATAAAATTAGGCGTGCTTAAGTAACAGTGCCGTTGGTTAAAAAAAAAAACCTCGCAACCCCCCCCCCTCCCCCAACACACACGCACATTTTCTCTTTAAAACTTTCAGGTATTTTTTCATGAACTCGCAATCACCCCTGATAATTCTCCGTTACACCATTTCTGTTTTGAATAAAATAAAAACAATAATTAGTGTAACTGTAGTGTGTGACTGAGTTAAGGGGATAGAAGAGAAAAATAACATTCTTTACCTTAAATATAATTCTGGGCCTAGATAACAGGCCTTGTATGGTGAAAATGTCATTCTCCTCGCCCAAAACAAAAGTCCCTCTCCTGCCATTATTTTTAGCACTGCGGTTAAATAAAAGAATTTATTTCCAATGCATCAGTTCAAAACTAAGATCATGATTAAAAATAAAAAAGCTGATAATTCTATTATTTTTGGTTTATTATTAATTTGGAGAACAACTTTCTAGAATTAAGTAAATTTGCACCGAGATATCAACAGTTTTTTAATATTACTGTAAAACTAACTCACAGATAATGAGGAAGTAACTTTTCTTTTGTTAATATAACTACACTGTATGGCTATCTTAAAGGTAATTATACTGTCGGCCCCGCTTACACGAATACTGTCAGTTCGGAGAAATATTATTCGATTAAGCGGGGATCTTTAACATTGTGTCTATTGCTTATTCATATAAACGGGGTATTCGTTTAGCCGTTACTCGATTAAGGCGAGGAACAACAGTACTACACAAAAGCAAAACATATATATTACTAAATAGCTGGCCTTTATTCGGAAGTGTAATATTATTCATAGTGAACAACATGGAACAAGACCTATATAAAGGGACCGAAGTTTTCAAAGAAAAGTCTTCACTATTTTGGATGGCCATTAAGGGAAGTTTTCAACAGATTTTGTTTTTTCAGGCAATAAACATACCTTTTATTCAGACTACAGTTATTTCTTTATTATCGTAAAATAGTGTGCTGACCAATTGATTAAAATTATTTTTTTACTCTCTTAGTGCTTCTTGCCATTCTCCTGGTTGTGAAAAACTGTGACCCCCCCCCCTCTCTTTGGAGGGTGCAACAATGCTCCTAACAGCAATTGTTCCTAACAATGAGTAAATGTAAATTTTTCTTAGATTTTTTCAGGCATTTTAATTTTTATTGAAATTGGGGTTGGAAAATGTCAGGTTTCTGAAGAATCACCAGAAGTTTAATATATTATTAACTAGCTGACCCGGCGAACTCTGTTCCGCCTTAAAGGCAATAAATAAGAAAATTTTTGAATTTATTAAGTTTTTTATTATTAGAAAATACAAAAAAAAATTAAGTACCTACATTAATCATTCATTATTTTTTCTGTATTTTAGTACATAGGTTGCTCTTCACTTAAGTACCTTGTGATGCACAACATTTTTTGTTTTATTATCAGGCGCAAAAAGAAACAACGCAGATGGTCTTCCGACCCGTAAACATGCCACATATAATTGACCATGGGAAAAACAGTGATGTTCTAGATTCAAACCACAAACTTTTAAGGATTGGCCTTGTGATTTGTTAAAGGTCATGACAAATGCAAGACGGATCGGAAATTGAAGTCTTTTAAATTCAAACGGCATATCGGTTGGGATCATCGGGATCCTAGGAATGAGCAATCGTTTCTGACAGCTTATCACATATAAATTTCAAGGGAAGTAACGCGTTTGTTTATAATTTATTTCACGAAAAAGTCAAATAATACTCAACGCACCGCTGACTTACAACCTGTTTACTGCGTTCCGTAACCTGCCAGAACGTGTGCTTTATATCGCTCAGCCATGGAGGTGTCAAAAAAGGCTTCGTAAAAAGGCTTAGTCAATAAGAAAGTTTTTCTATTTATGTAACTGACACACTTAAATTATAGCCTATGTCCGTCTCCTGGCTCTAAGCTACCTACCCACCAATTTTTAGTTATATCGGTGGAACCGTTCTTGAGTTATAAATAGTGTAACTAACACGACTTTCTTTTATATATATAGATACGTGTTTCAATGTGTAAATTCAATAAATTAAGTTTAAAAGTTTTGTATTTATAAATGTTTTCTTTAGTAAATTTTATTGTTTTTTGATATTTGCTCACAAAATACAATATCTCTAAAATTTAGTTTTTCACAGGACGGTAACAATTATTTATTTTTACTGTAGTGTCCAAAACCTTGCCAACCCTGGCTATTTTAAATAGTGTTTACTCGCTGCAAACAGTGTCTATTAAATAAGTTGCCCATTTTGAACATAAATGGAACTGCATAGGTACCTCATTTAATGAACACTATTTGTCGTTTTAATTAATGCTGCATTTTCTCTCTATCCGCACTCTTTGATCAGTAGTTGGTGAATTCGCTTGGTTCATTTTTCTTACTACTAAAGTAATTTTTCAACAGTGTATTGATTGGTTCTTGTTATTTTTCAGGCATTTGGAACTTAAATCGTGAAGATAATAGTTATTATCTATGCCACATCAATTGTAAATGAAGATGTGCTACAAATGAGCTGACAGAATCTACATATTCCTCAGTTGTTGCTATGCACAAATAAAATTTAAAGAAAAATGCAACATTAAAATAAAAAATATATTTTGACTTATTTTTTAAAGCAATTGTTTTATAACAGAAAATAGTGTATCATTATGAAAAATTATTTCTTTATTTTACATTTATATATATTATTACATTTTATCTATTTGTTTTTGACTGATTAATTTTTTATTACAGGATTTTGTTTGTGGATATTTTTTATCATGCATTTGTTTTTGAATGATTTTTATTGTTGCATTTGTTTGTAGATAATTTTGGTATGCTTGTCAACTGTTTGAGATCTTAAATATGTTTTTTTCTGAAAAAATATTGTGTGAATAATGCTTTGCTTAATTTTTTTTTCACTGTATTTTCATGCATACTAATAGTATCTTATATTTACTAGTATTAGTAAAAAAATTTAGTAGTATTAGAAATTAATGTAGTGTGATATAATTAGAACTTAACCTATTCAAAATGAATATTTGTATAATTAGTTATATTAGAGACTAGTTTCACTCATAGTTATTAATTTTTATGATTATACTATAAATTTAGATGTTATTTACTTACATAATACTGTTGCTCTTGTCAATTCAATGTATGGCATTTTATACTGAATAGTTGAATGATGTTTTGCTTGTATCATTTTTCTTGTAAGTAAAATAATTTTCTCATTTCTTACTAAGGGCATTGGCAGTTTTGTTCTTGCTGTTTTTCAGATATTAGAAACTTTGATTCTGAAGACGACACTTGCTCTTTAAGCTCGATTATAATTGAAAAAGTTGTTTCAATTGGGCGTGATAAAGATGAGGAGCTAATGTCAGTCAAAGGAAATAGTGGAAATCAACAGTCGTTGAATTCTGTTGAGGCAAGTACAGTTGATACTATGGTACCAGATTCTTTGCATGCAAGACAAACTTTTAAAGCTCTTATTCAGTAAACTTATGGTCATCGACCAAATAAGGTGGTACAATAACAGCAGAATAACTGAATTATACATGAAAACAATAGCTAAGAAATAATAACATTCAAGCATACATTTAAATAGGCTTGACCGGTTTCAGGAATACTCCCCCCTCCCCAAAGTGTCGCGAGTATTCAAGGATGCAGAACTTTGACTAATTTTTAGAGGGCTTGAGTAAGTAGTTCATTCTAAAAGTTATGAATAAATGGTTTATAGTTACAAACCTAAAGCAGGCATGATAATTAATGACATAAACATATCAGAATGTAAATTTTCAGCATTTTGTTTCTTATTTGTCAATTTTGATAAGTTACTTAACTAAGACGCAATGTTTTGAAGAGGAATAAAAATTAGGACAATATTTAAGAGTAATTTTTATTAGTTTGGACATTTTTAGGAAGTATTTTTCAGTTCTAATCTTGTAAAATCTTCACAAGCTAATCTAATATTAAATTTACGTGTCAATGTTACGAATGAGAAAAATATTATCTCAAATATTCTTTCTCCGGTTCTTATTTTTGGACTGTGGTTAACTAACTCTAATTTATCCTTTACTGGGACTTAAAAGTAATCGACCAGGCAGGGTTGGCTTTTTGCCGCAAAAACCAGTTTTTTGCCCTGCCAGTGGCAGAAATTGGTTATAACCGGTAAAAACTGGCAAAAAAAAAAAAAAAAATACAGAAACTAAAGAACATCTTTAATAACTTTAATAATTACAAAATGACATTTGATCAAGTAAACTAAAATATAGATATATATATAATTTCCTTTCATCATTTAAAAAAACTTGATATAATTATTGATATTTTATAATTTAATGTAAAAATTGAATTACAAGACTAAAGTTTTTGAAGTTAAGTGAAATTTTTCATCTATAAAATTGCTACGCATTAGAAATTTCAATCTTGTAGCTAACAAACTTTTCAGTTTACTTATTTATAAATATATTTTGTTTGCATTAAATGTAATGGGCAGTATATCAAATATTTACATGAAATAAATACTAGATCTTAGCTTTCTATTTTAGTAAACTAAAATTCAGTAAGTTGTCATTAAACTTTTCACATAAGTGAGTGAAGCTACTTTCGCTAAAGTTTCTTACTTGTTCTTAGACGGCAATGTCAGCTATTTCTGATGGGCTAGAGAGAATCTTCTCAAAATTTTCATCTGTGTACAGTAAATTGAGAAACTGATTAGGTTTTGAAACTGTATGAAAGCTTGTATTTTGTTATAGAGTACTGCAGAGTACAAGCAATGAAACAAATGATTTTTAATAGTGATAATTTTGAAAATAAATTTCATTCTGGTTAACATTTAATAATTTTTCTTATATATTTTCTACCATTTGTCAATGATTACTTTTAAGTCATTTTTAGAGTTTCGGCCTTAAGGGCTCTTTTCCACTTACCGACGCGGCAATGATAAATCGTAAGCGATTGTCGTCATCCGACATTGGAGCACGCAAAATGCATTAAAATATGCTATTCGCTTTTCCATCTCCCGATTCCAGGACGATTGTGCCGTCTCCGACTGAACATCGTCCCATTCGTGTTGGATGGCATCCGTCTCGCCTTTAAAATCGGGACGATATTCATCCATCTGTTTACTTTCTTCGAACTATAGCAATGGCGTTTAAATTCGACATCTCTGTATTAATAAATATAAGCTTCAATTTGCAGACGATAAACGAAAGATGTAGCAATGAAACAATTTTATTCATTTTATTTGGTATTTTGTTTCAATATTGTTGTTCAGACGATTTTTAATCGTACGAAAAAAAACGCAAATTTTCATTCTGATAGTGTTAGCGCAGCCGAGCTATAAATGGCGAATCTAATCGATGGTGTTCAATGAAGAGACGATTGACAACGAAACACATTTATTAACAAATTCTCTTCATTATAACGAAATGGGGATATACTCGCTTAGTACTAAAGAGCACTACCGTATTTTCGCTTAGATAAGCCGCAGCTTATACGTGTTTAAAAGCTGAATTTTAACTCCTGCGGCTTATAGGATGTAAAAGTTTTTTTTTTTTTTTTGTCTTTTTTTTTTCAAAGTTCATGTTATGTTTAGTTATTGCTCTTAAAAACAAAACAAATTAGAGTCTGACATCGAAAACCAGAACTGCAACACCCTTGAAAAGATCTATTTTGAAAATGGTGATAGCATTTCTGCTTATTCAGATGCTATTTTATTCTCTTAGATCTGATAAGGAAGTGGAATAAATTAAGAAAAAAAAAACATCAACTGATAAGGAAGTGGAATAAATTAAGAAAAAAAAAAAACATCAACCATAGCCAACGTGTCTAATAAGGGAATCCAAACAAAAAACAAATAATTAAAAAAAAAATGCCTGCCAGCCGGCTGGCCCTGAGGATGGGAAGTAAGGTTGCAGTAGAAACCAACTGGAGCAGAACAGAGTTACTATTAAGTGCAGTTATCGCCAAAATGTTGCAACGTTTTATTTATTTATAATATTGAAACATTGTTTTTAAATCAATGTTACTAATTCTTTGCCATTGTTTTTGAACGATGTCAATTCCAGTATACAGCGTAGGTGTAGGTTCTCGCAGATTGAATTTTTGACAAAGTTTTATGCGGCTTCTACGCCGATGCGGCGTATCTGATGAAACGCATTTTTTTTCTCCCGAATTTTGCGAACTGCGGCGTATACGGTGGTGCGGCTTATCTACCCGAAAATACGGTACAATCAGGGATGGACTGACCCACCAGGACACCGGGACAAGTCCCGGTGCGCCCTCTCGACAGGCGCCCTCTGACTTCCTTTTTTTTTTTTTTTATATATATAAGGAAATGCTAGGCGCCTACTGGCTTCCTTTTTCTTAAGGAAATGCTAGGTTCCCTCTGACTTCCCTCGCTCAACTTTTTTTAAAAAAGAAATGCTGGGCTTCTAACTCTCTTTCTTTCTTTTTTTTTTTTAAGGAAATGCTAGGCGCCCTCTAATTTCCCTTTTTTTAAGGAAATGCTAGGCACCATCTGACTTCCTTTTTTTAAGGAAGTGCTAGGCGCTCTCTGATGCCCCCCCCCCCTTTTTTTAAAGAAATGCTAGGCGGTCGCAGGCGCCCTCTGACTTTCTTTTCTTTTTTTTTTAAAGGAAATGCTAGGCGCCCTCTGACTTCCTTCTTTTTAAGGAAGTACTAGGCGCCCTCTGACTTCCTTTTTTTTTTAAGGAAGTGCTAGGCGCCCTCTGACCCCCCCCTTTTTTTTTAAGAAATGCTAGGTGGCCGCAGGCGCCCTCTGACTTTCTTTCTATTTTTTTAAAGGAAATGCTAGGCGCCCTTAGTCTTCCATTCCAAAAAAATAATAATTTAAAGTAAAATTTTATCTCTTTTAGTTTCTCCTGCAATTCTTACATTCTCAGAAAAACTGCTTTTCTAAACGAGAGATTTTTTTCCACGCCATTCTGCACAAAAGGTGTAAGAAAACCCAGAAATTCGAAAAAAAAGGCCAAATTCCCCTCATTTTTGCACGGAAACTGCACTTTAACCCCTCCCTCTTTGAAAATGACCAGTAGCGTACATATAGACTTAGTTGCGCCCCCTGCAAGATTTGTAAGTACGCACCCATCTACTTAAATATTTTTCCTACGTAACTTATAATGCTATTCTTCTGGCTCGTGCACCCTCAAACATCGTGCCTCCCCCTTTACTTAGCTTACAGTTTAATTCCCCAGCCCACATTTCACAGTGGAGGAGTAGTGGAGCTTGGAGCATATTATTTGTTCTACTGCATACTTTTTTATCAACTGGTAGTGATTTTTTTTTCAATCGAATATTATTCAAGTTGTATTGAATAATTGAATTTTTACAAGGTAACCATAATTTTTGTAATAAATTTTGTTTGTTCAGTGATGCCAGTTAAATTGAATCACTGTTTTTTTGGATTAACCTCTTTACTAAATCAATCAAAACTTCAAAAACAGAACAAAATGCAGCTTTACTGAATTTGCCGCTTTATTAAAAATCAGCCGTTTTACTAAATCAAAACTATTTCAGACAAGCGTGATTCATAAAGCGGTGGCCGCTGTACTTTTTATTTTTCATTAGTTATAAAAATACATACACAACCAATTCACTGTTTATACCAGTGGTGGCCAACCCGCGGCACGCGTGCCACAGCGTGCCGCGCGAAGACTTGTAGAGAATTTTTAAAAATTGAAAACATAATCCCAAAAACTAAGACTCTTACCCAGAAAAATAGAACCATGAGCTGACATGTTTCAGGAGGCTGACATACCCATTGCCAACACAATTGTACTTTTCGTTAGTTTTGGACATTCAAAAATTTATACAAAAATCTCAAATATTACAATACGGGCAAAAAAAAAAAACAACAACGAAGTTTTATTTACTGGATAATTTTTGTTATTTAAATTAATAATACATACTTAATGCTTGAAAAAATTTCCGCTAAATCATTAAATTTTAAAGATGTTTCAGTGCTGATTGTATCGTGTTAGTACCAACCACCATGCGCCAAATATATGAGCTAGCTTTGTGTGAGTGCGGCAAGAAAGAGCATTACATTTAAGTTTTGAATTACTTGTCAGTACGTTATTCCAAAATTTTAACTTGTGTCACTTTTCTAGCTCATGAGCGATATTTGTGCGTAACACGAATGAAACTTTCGATGTTGTAGAAGAATTTTTGGATTTACGGCTAAATACTTTCAGTGCCAGGTGAAAAAATGTTTGAAGAAGTTAACTCTGTCACTAAGATAAAGAAACCATTAGAATAGACAAAATTCGGTATTGGTGGCACAGAAAAGGAGCGCCTTAAGTGTTTCTTGCTGCATTGCTTGAAATTTATTTTGGAAGACAAATTTTTAAATCTCATTGAATAGGGTCAAGTGACTTGTCAACCTTTTCCCAAGTGAAAGTTTAAAAAAAGTGAAGAGGTTGACAAGATACCCCTTCATTGAAATGTGCGATAGCTATATAAAGGAAAAATACTCATGCTGTTTTAGAATTTGAGGGAATGTGTTATAAAATATCTTGAAGGAATAAGGGAACGTTATTTACGAATGAAGATTAGCAATTAAATTCAGCTATTTCATACTTTATTGTCTGGCGCCTAAATAATTCAAATTTAAGATTTTAGGGCAAAATTTGTTTCCTAAACCCATATAGATCATACACATTCCTTTACAATAACAATTTATTTCTCTTGACTTCGGAGAAAAAAGATTAACACATTTCACATCAATACTGGAAGTAGCTACCCAAAGTTAATAATGTCCTCAGGATTGATAGTAAGAAACTTACATCTATTTTGAAGTATGCATTCAGTAATACAGGTTTGATGAGTTTTAAGATGACAAAAAATTATTGATGTTTTCAAATTCTTCGTTTATTTCTTTGCAAGACATTACTTGTTGTCTACCTAAAATCCAAACTAAAATTGGAAATCAAGTATAAAAGCCTACTTCCACTGCCAGTTATCTAAATTACATTGAATTGTGCAAATTTGCACCAACAACTTTTTTTTTATTTACACGTTTTAGCTGTCTGGTGCTGTCGTAAATTTTGTTCAAAAATGTTTATGAACAAAGATATTTTTTAATGAATATAAAAAGAATTATAATAGTATTGAATGCTAACTGATAGCACTTAAAACCCTGATATGTGTTAGCTTTTTCAAGAACTAATTCTAAAATAAATGACGGGGTAAAAAAGGGACCCATCTATAAGCCATATTAAGTACTGACCGTTTAATGTTTAGATTTTTTTTTTGTTATTTGCTTATATTTTAAGCACAACCCTACTGACTGAACGTATAAATTTTTTTTTAACGCTATCTCTTATACTAGGATATTTTTCATTTCTTTTATCATTTCCACCCCTCAGACTGACGTGAAAAAATGTACTAGTTAATTGTACTAGCTAAAACTGTACTAGAAAATCACCGAGTCAGTCAGCGAGTCAGTCAGCAAATAATCTTTTTTAACTTTTTAAAAATTTTCAGCTTGTTGAAAAAATTGAAAGTGGCACGGCGAACTTTTTTCACCTAGACAGTAGCACTCTTCCCAAAAAGGTTGGCCACCCCTGGTTTATACGAAGAGTCAATATTTTATTGGGATTTTTAAAGTATCTTTTTTGAATTGTTTAATTTAATTTCTAAAAATGAGAGATATTGCTGGAAAAAATACTGCTAAACGTCGCAATTTGAGGGGACAACAACATCTTAATTTCACTCTTCTAATCGCTCTTGACGAGGACGCACATTCCCGTTTCTTTCTTTTTTTTTTTTTCAATTTTTGTTCAACTTTGAATTGTTCAAATGACGTGTCGCCCCCCCCCCCCCCCCCAATAACTTTTGAGTGAACAGTCCGATTTCAACAAACTTTTTTTGCTCGAAAAATATCGGCAAGGACACTTTATTCATGAATTTAACTTTTCGATTTGAACCATTTTTCGTTCAACTTTGAACCGTTTAAACAACTCCCCCCCCCCCTATTAACCTTTGAGTGAAGATGAAGAGTTCTATAGGACCAAACTTTTTTCGTTTTTCTTTTGGAGAGGCAAGATTTCGTTTAGAAATGAGAAGTAAATGCCAATATCTATGTTTGATATAAATTCGCAGTCTTATACAAATAAAAGAATATTGATCAGGTGGTACATCAACGTTGATCAGGTTAACGGGAAAGTAGGTTCGTTTAGCTCTTGACGGAACTTTTAGTAACTATAGTTTTAAATACTAAACACATTAAAATTTTATTAAACTTAGGCTTTAATACATGGTTTGAGCGATGGATAATAGGAAAAGGAAAAAATGTGGTTATGAATATAGAAAAGAGAAAAAAATCAAAGATTTGCAAGAATCTGCAAAAGAATGCACGAAAATAACATTGTTTTGTCGTAAGCCAACTACAGAAGATAAAGATGGTGGGTTGGAGACTAATGAGTCAACGAATCCTACTCATTCCATTTCAAATGCAGTTATTTCTTCAGTTTTAACAGGTGCCAATAATGAAGAAAACGTTGTTTCTATTTTAAATGTCAATGCATGTGCATCAACAACTGAAGGTGGGCCTCTTTCACCAAAGGATGCGTCAAGAGGTGAAGATAGACCTCTCTCACGAGAGGATACAATAACAACTGAGGGTAGACCTGTTTTACCAGAGGAAGGAGCAACGAACTTGGAAACAAATTTTAATTATTTTGCAAAACCTAATGAAGCTGATTTGCCCACTTATTTGGCTTATCACCCTGTACAGCCGGCAGTAAAAGATATGCCTTTTAAAGACAAAAAATCATTGTTTGAGGTTGAAAAAGAAGACAAGCAAATTTTCAGAAGACAATGGTTGACGTTTGAAAGAAATTCCCAGAAATTGTTTTGCTTTTTGTGTACTGCATTTAGCAAAGGCCAATCTGTTTTCTGCACTGGTTTCAATGATTGGAAACATGTCCATCAACGTGTAGAAGAACACGAAGTTTCTAAAAGTCATACAGAATCAGTTCAAGCATTTATGGCAGTAAAACACAAAAAAAAATACTCGAGATTTATTGTTAAACAACCAACTAGAAATACGCAAACAGCAAGTTCTAGAAAGAAGAAAAATCGTGGAAATAGTAATCGATGTAATAAAATTCATTGGAAAACAAGGGCTTCCATATCGATCAGCTGAAGAATCTGCCCTTTCCTTGAATGAAAATGTAAATCATGGAAATTTTCTAGAATTGATTCTTTTATTGGGGAAGTACATTCCAACCTTAAAACAACACCTCAATAAAATTATAGAACAAAGTTTGTCTAAAGAAAGAAATAGAAAAAATGGGTATAAAACAGTTGGAAGAGGATCTTTCGTAACATTCTTAAGCAAAACGACTTTAGTTAAAATTATAGAAATTATCACGAATGAAATGAAAAATCAAATTGCTGAAGAAATGAGGAAAGCTGTTAAATTTTCAATAATGATGGACACAACAATAGATGTATCTTCTAATGATCAGTGTGCTTTTGTTGCAAGATACGTGAATGGGGACGAAGTTGTTGAGCGACTGATAGCTTTGAATGCCGTTTTGTCAACCACTGGACAGGATTTATTTAATTATTTAAAAGATGTTTTAGTCATACTAAACATTCCCATCGAGAATTGCGTCGCAAATGCTTTTGACGGAGCGGCCAACATGAGTGGGAAATACAAAGGGCTTTCTTCGAAGTTAATAGATGCTATCCCTAAACATATTCACACTTGGTGCTATGCCCATGTGTTGAATCTTGTAATATCTGATACTGTCCAATGTCTTCCTAACACAATATCATTTTTCGGTTTACTTCAAGAAGTACAGGTGTTTTTAAAGGACTCCCTGAAACGACTTCACCAATTTCAAAGTCAAAATCCTTGCTTAAAGTTAGAAGCTATCGGGGCTACTAGATGGGCAAGTAAAAGCATTGCCACAATAAAAATCTTTGGAAGAATTGATTATTGGACTGACCAATCACAGATAGAAGAGCCAGCTAAATGCATTTATCTGGAAGTGATAATAGCACTATTCAAAATAGCTGAATCTAAAGACTTCAACCCTAAAATTCGAAATGAAGCATCTGCCCTTTTCCAGAAGTTCTTATCATTTGAAACTATCTTGATAGCAATGATGTTTCTCCAAATCTTTAAGATAACAACTCCGCTTTCAAACTATTTACAGACAAAGAACTTGGATTACGTGCAAGCATGGAGATTGATAGAAAATTCTTCACTAAAAATGAAAAATGTTCGACAGCAATTTCCCAACACTTTAAATGCAGCAAAGTTATTCGTCAGCCACATGTCCAAAGTGCTTTCAAAAAAATCCGACGATGACCATTCATTAAAAAATATAGTTTTAGAGGATAATCTCAAAGAAAAAAGAATTCGTAGCATAAAAAGCATGCCAGGGGAAACAGCCAAACATGAACACATTGGTGACACTGCAGTAGACACTTTTTGTTTTTCTGTATTTTATTACGTCTTGGACACTGTAGCACAGACACTTGAAGAAAGATTCACTGGTCAAAAATCTTTATACTTGGATCTTTCATGGTTTGACCCCAAAAGATTTAAAGACTGCCATTCACTACCATCAAATGCACTGGATAAAATATGTGACATTTTACCTTCTCTGGACAAAGGGAGATTGAAAGAGGAATTGTTATTATTTGCAGAAATGTGGCCTGATATTAGTACTGCTACTGCTGCATCTGACTATAGCAGTGAAGAAGGAAATGCCTCCACTGAAGAAGACGATGAAGAAGAATATCAGAAATGTGACAGCGAAACAAAATGTCAAGGTTGCCTTAAGTGCGTTTTAAAAGCAATTACAGAATACAACATGTATTCCCTGCAATACACTGAGCTGCATAAAGTTTATAAATTTTTACTAACAATTCCGCTTACTCAAGTGACGTGTGAAAGAGTATTTTCGAAGTTAAAAGTCATAAAGACGCGTCTTAGAGGGCGATTAACTAACGAGCACTTAGAATCATTTGTATTGATGGCCACTGAGAAGGACATATTGAAATCAGTGTCAACAGACGTAATTATCAAAAGGTTGTGCGAAAGCAGTTCTGAGATGAGACGCCTTCTAACTTTTTAGGGTCAAATATCATAGCATCCATTTCCAGTGGAAGGTTTTTCAATTGAAATGAACGATTTTACTTGTGCTTTTTATGCGGTTTTTGGCCAGACGACAATTAAAAACCGATTTCTATTGATGCTTTTTATGCGGTTTTTAGCCTCAGGACAATTAAAAACCGGTTTATATTGTTGCTTTTTATGCGGTTTTTGGCCGAAGGACAGTTAAAAACCGATTTTATTATTGCTTTTTTATACAGTTTTTGGCATTAAGACAACTAAAAACTGACTTAATTGTAGCTTTTTATACGGTTTTTTGGCCTCGGGACAATTAAAAACCGATTTTTCTCATCCGATGTGGTCTGACCTTGTCGTGGTGGATGAGCTTTTCACTAACAGGGCCACAACTAATTAGTAACGTAAAAATAATTTTTCAGAAAAAAAAAAAAAAAACATAACCTTACATACTGAGCGCTAAAATTTAGAACTAATGGCTCAAGAGGTTGCGTGACATGTAAATGCCTCAACGCTTTGTATTTATTTTCTTCGTAAAAACGTGAACACTAATATATATATATATATATATATATATATATATATATATATATATATATATATATATGGCGCCCTTAAGAGTTTGTGTCCACCGCCCTCCGGAGCACCCCAGTCCATCCCTGGGTACAATTACGAAAACAAAACAAAACAACAATATTGCGACGAACAACTATATCATGGCGAACCTGTGGACTTAATTTAAAAGAGTTCTATGGCAACCCTTTGGGAGTATTAGCGCTCTTAGAGATTAGATCCGCCATGTATCGCTCTGTGATTCCAGCAGATAGTATGCGTTTAGTTCTTAGTAAACAAGATGAGAATGTAATAAAGTTATGAATATCATGCACTCAATATCGTACTTTGATTTGTTTTCTTTTTCTGGAGGTAAAGTAAATATAACAGTTATCGTAATCTGTTAAATGGAGGAGCTATAATGATATACGTGTGAGCACAGTGCTGTCTCGAAATGAAATGCGATGGAAAATGGCCCGTTCGAAGAAACGATATCGTTTGAGTGGAAAAACAATGCTATAGACGACACGACACCGTATTTATCGTTACGTATTACCGTCCGACATTTTGTCGTTGTCGAACCGTCAAGTGGAAAAGCGCCCTAAAAGTGGCAGGACGGGGTTTCTACCATGCCAGCTTTAACCAATTTCTACCAGTGGTTTTTGCCGCCTGCAACCCTTCGGCCTGCAACGAAAAACCTGCAACCCTTCGGCCAGGACTTTTTTAAAAACCGGGACGTCTGGCGAGCTTACATTTAAATTATAGCTAAAAACTGAAATTGAACTTAAAAAACTTCTTTAAAAGCTAAAAATGAACAATAACACCAAAAATCATAATAACCCTGATATTAGCTTATACCTTAAAATTTTTACAAAAAAGTCAGTTAGCTGTTTTTATATGTTTCATTTTAAAATGCTTCTTCTTAATTGGTGATTGAAGTTTCTTCAATAGTATCTTGTTGTGAAGTGATGTATTATCCTGCTCCTTAAAACCTATACTGAAAGCTGAAGATTTTGTTTGTTTGAACGCTTTAATCTCTGGAACTACTGGTTTGAATTAGAAAATTCTTTTTGTGTTGAATAGTCCATTTAATCAGGAAAGCTGTAGGCCATATAACATTACACCAAACGCAGATCCAGAGGGATCCCCTCTCAAGCGACCAAGTGTAGCATAAAACTGCATTTTTTGGGTCGAATATTACGAACAAATTTCCGAAACCACCCATTTTCGCTCAAAAATTGTCCTCTGACCCCCATTCCCAAAACGACCCCCTCTTTAACCACAAGCTGGATCCACCCCTGCATTACATTACATGTCAGGAGTTATTATTATAGTTTAAAAATAATAATGGTTGACAAACACGAGCGGATTAGTTTCCATTCTTCTCGAGGGATGGCGTTCATTAAAAGTATTGTTTTGGCAACTGCATGTAGAGGGCACTGGCCGTAGCGAGCCCCAGTGGCGGGGAGTTTGTTGCTTTACCAAAAGGGGATGCGTCACTTGACGAAAAAGAACTAGTTCTTCATAGTGAGGGAGCCACCCTGATGCACCCCTTAAACTGAACTTTTTGCCCATCATTGCACCTAATCTTGTACTAGCCAATTATTAGTTTAAATGAGAGCCTGTTAAGCGCAAATCAGTCGAATGATTCAGTATAATTTAGTTAACATTATATTCAATTTTTAAAACGTTTTGTTCATTCATTTATTAGAAATGCTTGATGTACTCAAAAGCTGAATTTTTCTCCAAAAACTTTTAGCAAAATACTCGTGCAACAAGCAAGAATGCGGGGAAGAGAACAGGCAAAAGGCCATTTCAAAGAGCGAAGAGACAGAAATCGAATCAATTGGGAAGCAATATTTCTACTGGCTCAGTAAATATAAAATCTTGTAACATTTTGCTCCCTGAAAAAGGGAATTTTTTACATGCTCTAAAATTGAGCAGAAAATCAAACACAGCTGTTGATAAAGAAGTTGAAGAACTAAGCAGTACCTTACCTGATGGCTGGTGTGCAGAGACGCGACAAAAACCTGGCAAACAAAGCGGCAAAGCAGATTTTTATTTGTATAGGTAAGTATGTATTTGAAACCTTCTTTGGTAAAGCAAATTGCTGTACATTTTATGCTCAAAAAATTAATAAAATTGGGGGAGGGGTGATCTCAAATTGACTGCAAGCTTTTTCAGATGTTTATTATGATTTATCTTATTTGAGATTATATGTTAGTATATGCTATCAATAAATTCACTAGTATGTTAGTATATGAAATCAATGAATACAACTACGAGCAGCATCAAAAAAATAATTATAAACAAGAATTTCTGTCAAGAACTAAACAAGCCTACTTTCCCATACATCAACACCGGCATTCTAGCATCTGATCAATATTATCTTGATTATCTGAGACTGAAAATTATGTCAAACATACCTTTTTAGCACTTAAAGCTGATTTCTAAATGCAAAATATACCAATCTCATCAGATGAAATAAACACGTAAAAAGTAAACAAACAAATAAATAAAGTTTTTTCTCACCTTTTAGAGAATGTACCGTATATACTCACGTATAGATAGGTCAATCTCGCGTATAAGTTGACCCCCCCCCCCCCCTACTTTTTGAAGAAAAATCGGGAAAAAATCGAAAACCCGCATATAAGTCGAGACCGCACTTTCTGAAACAATCTGGAACGTTTTGCCGTGATTTTCGAACGTAACTGTTTTGAAAAGAATAAAAATGAAATGCACTGAACATTCTTGTGTTGAAAACAGCACAATTGTTATTCTTTTTCACAAAAAGGGTTTATTTTTGCGATCCCGATTTTTGTAAATCGGGACCGATCTGGGAACGTTTTACCGCGATTTTTGCATATAAACTTTCTAAAAAGAAGGAAAATGAAATACAGTGAGCATTCTTATGTTGAAAATAGCACGATTGTTATTCTTTTTCACAAAAAGGGTTTCATTTTTGCGATCGCGATTTTTGTAAAGGGTTCGATTTTACAATCGCGGTTTCTGTAAAGGTTCGATTTTGAGGTTACAATTCTTGCTATCTGTTGCTTTTATTTAGCATTATTAATGAAATTTTGCGATGTAGCCATATTACATTCTGTTTCAAAAAGATAAACACCATCAATCGGAAAATTCGCCAATACTGCAATTCCCGCACTTTTTACGCTGTCGGTCGTTGATTGTAATTATTTATTCTTTATTTCATAATTAAACTATGCAAAAATACGGTAGAATGTATGAGTATTCACTTCTTTAGCATTTGTTTAAAATAGTTGGACGCTGAATTGGAAAAATCTTCTTGTTGTTGTTCGGAAAAAATTTTCGGAAATTCTGCCCCGCGTATAAGTTGACCCCCTAACTTTCAACTTCATTTTTTGGACTAAATTTCTCGACTTATACGCGAGTATATACAGTAACTGTTATAGTTCTTTGGCAACGCGCCGAAAAAATGTCCCAGTTTTTCCACTGCCGGTAGATGGCGTTGACGGAGAAGGAAAGGAGAATTTCGCCGAGGACCCCGAGTTGTCAGCGGGGAGATCGACGGAAGGTAGCCGGCGCTTTTCGGGCAGCAAATGCAGTGTAATTGAGAGGTCTGATATGGGGTGCGATTATCCCCACGAAAGAGATATGTTAAACATTATGATTTTAAAGTTATTTACTTTCTCATATTTCATTTCAGTTCTCATGTGTATTCAATGACCACTGAAAATAATACTCGAATTACTTGCACACATAATAATAAATTTAACATATCAATGTCATATTTATTTTTGCTTCCCCTTGTAAATTTTCTGATTTTTTTTCTTTCATAAAAAATGCTTTATCTGTACTACCTTTAATGAATCTGCTAAAAGTGATGGAAACCATTAATAAGAGAAAAAGTAATTAACGGCAAAGTTTAAGTTTAAATATCCTTTAATGTATCCTTTCATCATTATTAATTTACTTGATTACTTTTTTTTCAAACTTAAATCACATACATTAGGGTGATGCTTAAAAATGAAAGTTAAAAAATTCTACGGTTCACCCTCCCATTTTGATCTCTCATATGTAAAATGGAGTTAACTTAAATTTTATTGGATTTCATTAAGTTTTGGGGGTCACTACCTGGCTTTAAATTTCATAAAAAATGTTAAAATTCAATATAATTTTCATTAGTAATTTTCATTATTATAAAAAACCTTCTCTCACTTAACACTTTATACTTATGCTGGGAAGACTCCAATCTAACCACACAACCCCTCCCTTTGGAGCTAGACCAACTCCACCCTTCCCCCCTCTCCTACCAACTTGAGGAGTCTGTTACAGTGTAGTGGCTGTCTATGATCAGTGCAGGTGTGTGCAGTTAGTTTAGCCTTCAAAACAGTGTATTTCGCTTATATTATAAAGTTCTTTTCTGTGTTTTTTTACTGTGAATCTAATAAGTTTTGTAAGTAAGATTTTTTATTAATGGGAATTATAAATAATAAACGATATATAATGAATAAATAAATTTGAATAGACTGGAAGGTTATATTACTTGTTTTGGCTGTTTTGTATTTAGGTCCAGGACTCTCAATTTTTGATTTTCATAATTTGATTACTGTTATTTATGGAAAATTGTAAAGTGCCTAGTTTCCACAAGAAAACTGACAAAAATATGGCTAATAGGTCAAATTTCTTAAACATTAAATCAAACCAAACTACATTCTAAACGTGAAACTCTTTCTGTATTTTTTTATTACAAAGAATAGGAAAAGCAAACAATCCGTGAAGCTGCTCATCCGACTTCCAAAGATGTATTAGAAATTTGGAATAAAGCTATAATTAAAACACAACAGAAAATTTATATTGTATATAAGATTAAAAAGCTTTTTAAAGAATGGCAGAATCTGAAGAAAAATAAAGAAAGTAAATCTAAAAGATCAGATGGGAAAATGGTGGAAGCTTTAAAGAAAGAAGGAGCTGATTTTTGCCCGAAAAGAATTAATTTAGGCATTGAAAACATTGGTAATAAAAATCTAGAAGATTTTGTCACTAGTAACACCAAACGATTCTTTTCTGTTACCGGATTAAGCTCTGATTTCCCCAAGAAAAAATTAAAGACTGGACCAAAGACAAGGAATATATTCAAAGTAAGGAGATGTAGTAACAAAATTTAAGGTAGTCAATGATACAGCAGAGAGAGGGGTGTCCTTAATCCAAGAGTACAACAAAATACTGACCCTAGATGAAGACCAGAAGCAGTATATTTTGCTTCTTGTGAAGTCCTTCAGACAAAAGTTCCCGAACTACAAAAAATCAACTTTGCTGTCTGCATAATGAGTTTTTTATGTGTTAATTGTGCATCAAAATCTTTTTGAGGACTCTAAACAACTAATATAAACATATTAATTTTGTAATAAGTTTTTTAAAAATCGTGACAGTTAAAGAAATTTTGTAAAAATCTGTTTTTTGTCTAATTTTTCTCTTGTTTGTTCACATACCGAAAGTAAATTGTAACCCATATATGATACAAAATTAGCTTTGGATAACATATATGGACCTTAAAACTTCATTTAAATTTTTATTATGTACAAAAATACACTGAAGTGACAAAAGTCATGGGATACCTCTTAATATCGTGTCGGCCCTCCTTTTGCCCGGCGAAGTGCAACAACTCGACGTGGCATGGACTCAACAAGTCGTTGGAAGTCTTCTGCAGGAATATTGAGCCATGCTGTCTCGATATACGTCATAATTGTGAAAGCGTTGATTGGGCAGGATTTTGGGCACGAACAGACCTCTCGATGGTGTCCCATAAATGCTCAATGGGATTCATGTCGGCGATCTAGGTGGCCAAATCATTCGATGGAATTGTCCAGAATTTTCTCAAACCAGTTGCGAACAGTTGGGCCCTGTGAACTTGGCAGCCTTTCATCCATAAAAATCCCATCGTTGATTTGTGGTACATGAAGTCCTCATGGCTGCGAGTGTTCTCCATCTGCCAGTAAGCATTTCCTGTCAACGAGGTCCTGCACTAAGGCACGTCATGTCATGAAAAACAGGCCTCATCATAAGAGCCACCACCACTGAACAGTGCTAGCGACAGTGATTGGTCCATTGATATTGTTCTGGTCGAAATACCAGTCGTCTACCATGTCTGTTAGACAGGCACGGCCATCATCTTGGACCGACCGATATCAAACTGCTCACGAGCAGTCGCTGCAACGACGCGCAGTACACACTGAGTCGGCTGTGAATAGCCCAGACAAATTTCCGAGTTTCTCGCAGCACTCTTCGCCACAGTGATAACGGTGATTTGACGCAGTTTCTTCGTCTTTAGAATGTACGACTCTTGCAGACAGCGCCAACTCACAATCCGCGGTCAACGCCTGTCATGTGACGTCATGCCTGAAATCATCTCTGAACACTCTTACACATGAATTAATCTTAACACGAAAATGAACCAGCTCTAGTCCAAGCTACTCGCGCAAAGTCTGTTATTCACCGTGTGTCTCATGTACTGTTAATGATACTGAACAGTACTGAAAAGCATGCAATAATGCTGCATAACCCATCGAAATTTGCATACTATCCACGTGTATAATTTAATAATAAATATAAAAAATTTTAAATAATCACTTTTTGGGAAAATGTTAGATTTTTTCAAATGTTTACTAGCGACCTTTAAATTTTTCTCAAAAATTCTCAAAAAATTAGTTTAAGTTTCTTTTATTAGGTAGAACAAAATGGGAGGGTGACCCAAGAGAAAAGAAACAAAAAATATTTTTAGGCCTTTTAAGCATCACCCTAACATACATGTTAACAATACATTGTCAAAAGCAAGCCAGTCTAGTCTTACAAGGGCAAATAAGTGGAACAGCAATTTTAAAAACAATGTACGAAAAAAAAAACACTGATTACACAGCACATAACAGAAAGATGAATGAATTGGCGGGGAAAAAGTTTTATGTACAATAGAGCAGAGGTACCCATCCCCCCCCCCCCCCCATTTTTCACAACCCTTTTGTGCTTTTTATTTTTGCCACTTTTTTATTAATTTTTTTAATTTAATTTATTTTTTTAATATTACTTATTTCTTTAAATATTATTTTTTATTTTTTGAAATATTATTTATTTGTTTTTCAAATTATAACTATTATTTTTTATATATTATTAATTTTTTAAAAGTATTAATTATGCGCAGAATAGAACTGCTTTTTTTCTCTTCCAGACATTCCAAGCACACACACAAAATAAATAAATAAAAAATAATAATGAAGAAATAATTTAAATTTAAAAAAATAAATTAAGGAATAATTTTTATTTAAAAAACAGGAAATAATTTAAATTAAAAAAATTAATTGATAAATAATTCAAATAAATAAATTATTAAATTCTTCAAAAAATAAATTAATTCGTTTTAACCCCCCAGCCCCCCCCCCCCAAAAAAAATTTTTGGTGACGTAACTTGCGCCATACCCCCCCCCCTATAGGCACCTATGCATGGCAATTTATAATACCATCAAAACAATCACCCTCCTCACAAACACTGACCCTATTACCACCTCCACCACAACCCCCAAACTCAGACCTCACACTAAACACCCTACGTCAATCCTCCTTCATATCTACAACTAAACCTTAAAATCAACACAAACACAAACCAAAACAAAACTTCACAAACAACACCCCCATTCCAAAACCCCTCATTCAATTAAGCACATTCACACTCTCTCCTCTATCACATCCCTATCTGTCCTATCACAATAACATAATCCAACTTACACATTCTCAACCAACACAACCATAACACCCATTACAACCTGATATCCAAAAAACCAACCTCAACACACCCAAACAAAAAAACACCAATACCCTACCAACTAACAATCCCATCAATATATCACCCACTATAACTATACATATCATTTATCTAATATATATATTAATTCACATCATTCCTGTTTTCCCCCCTACTCAACCAACATTACCAACTCTACCAATAACCCCCCATATAACATAACCCCCCCCCTATCCACTTTAACCACCAAACCCCCACCCACCCACACAACCCCACTCACACAAAACTCCCCACCCACATACACTACCATCCCTCCCCACAACAAAATCTCATCCCCACCTCCACATAAAAACCCCCCACTTCCACCCCACACCCCCTTCAACACCTCCCACCCCAATCCCCTCCTTATCACCCCCCATATTCTCCCCAAATTCTCCCATCTAAATTTTTCACCTCCCCCCATAATACCTCTCCCACTCCAATACTAACACTCAACAAAACAAACATCAAACTAAAATCTTACCATAACATAACCCCAACCAAGAGTACTCAAAAAACTTGACCCCTATCTTACACATCACCCAATTACATCCACAACACACTTCCCAACCTCTCATCTCCACACCTCTCACAACCACCCCCCACCACCTCTTTACTTGTCAAACCAAGAGTACCTGATCTTACCCAACCACTCATAAAATTATGTCCTCCCTTCACACACTCTCATACCGTCTGTGCTCTATACATAAGGTAGATCACTCCAGTACCATATACCCCAAATGATCTACATTTATATGTCCGAATAACACAGATCATGACCTACACACTCCCATACTCTCTCCACAACGTCACCAGAGTTACCCCATCACCGCACAACCACTCTCACATCTGGACTCATCTAAGTACATACCACTTTCAATCACACACCTAACCACCTCACACTACTACCCACCTACACAACTCATATCCCTCACTGTCTCACAGTCCCTATCCACCACCTCACCCCTCAACTGTACAACTGTCCACAACCTTCATACACAGATTCAAACCCCACCACCAAACTCCCCACCACCCCCCCATCCCACTTCCCCTCTCACTCACCACCACACTATCACACTCCTTCACCCACCACCCCTCCACTCCCCCATCCTCACCCACCCACCTCCAATCCCCCACCCCACCACCACCCATCCCCCACTACATCCCCCACACACCACCCCACACCCCTCATCTCCATACCATCTCTCACAAAACCCACACACCCAATAACCACCCAACCTTACTACCAACCCCCTACAACATTTTTCCCCCCACTACCCCCCACTACCACCCCCACCCCATACCCCTACCCCCACTAACCAAAACACCAACCACCACCCCCAACCAAACCCAAACCAAATACCACCAAACAATATAACACCCACCACCCCCCCCTACTAACACACCTTTTCAAACCTAAACCCCTATCCACCTTCTCCTTCATCACTTTCCTTCCCTCCCAAATCCACCCAAACACCTAAACCCTCCCACCTCCCAACTACCATCTCTCAATACCTCCCCCCCAACCCCTCCTAACCCAAACATAACAACTACAAATTCCCATACACTCATCTAATTCAATACCCCACCCCCCTATAACCCACCCCCAACACTAACCTCTCTCCACATAACCACCCAAAACCTTCCTACACCCCATATCACACCAACCCTAACTACTTAACTCAATAAATCCCCTTACCCAATTCTCCTCCACCTATACCCCAATCCCCCTACACCATCCTCCCTACCATCACCAAATACCCCCACTTAACTCCCACTCACAAACTCCACTAACTCATCTTTCCTTCAAAATCCTTCACCCCCCCTAATCCCCCATAACCCATCCCACCCAATTTCCATCCTATACACTCCAATCAAAACCATCCTCCTCCACCCTTAATCCCATTCATCACCAACCTCCAACTTTTCACCCTTTACCATCCTCCTCTCCCCCCCCCAAACCCTCTCTCCCCCCACAACCCACACCATCCTCCTAACCCCAACCCCCCCCCCCACACAGAAACCTACCTCTTTTTTCTCTTCTAACACCTCATATCTAAATCCCCCCACCCACCCAAATCCCATTAACAAAACTCAATTCCTCACAAAAAAATTCATTCTCACCAAAAACTCATCCAACCTCCCAAACCACCAAAAAACTACAAAAAAAAAAACCTTTCCTACTTACCCCTACACCACTAATACCCTCTTCCCAATCCCTACAATCCAAACCACAAATCTCAAACAAAAAAATCACCCCCACCTACCAAACAACCCACATACAACCACAACCCCTACAACTTACCCCACACCCCATCAACACAACACCAAACCACATAAACAACAACCCCCACACCTCATACCTCCACTCCATCCATCCCCCTCTAAACAAACACAACTTCAATCATCCCCATCTCAAAACCTCACTCCCCCACACACTTACCACAAACAATCCATACACCCCATCCACACCCTAACCCCACCATAACACTCAATTTACCCCCCAACCACAAATACCATACCCCAACTAAAATCCACCCCCACCCAAAACAACCAAAAACCATAACCACCCCATCATACAAACACAAACACCCTCATAACACACATACACAAACACAAATAAACCCCCCCCATCCCCATCCAAACATATTCCCCCCCAATTCCATAACACCCCCCTTTTTTACTCTTCCTACCCCCCTTAATTTTCCATTATACCCTCCATTAACAATCATCCCTCACACCACTCCCACTCCTAATCCTCCACCCTCCTTCAAAACAATCCCCACAATCTCCCCCCACATATACCCTCCCACCAATTCCTCCCAAAAACCCCCCTCAAACCCATAAATACCCAAATAACTACTAAATCTAAATTAACCCCCCACCTAAACAATCCTCCAATAATCAAATACTCCCCCACACCCACCCCAACCATTCCCTAAACACCACCCCCACTACAAATCAAAATAAAATAAAACATAAACAACATCCACAACCACCTATAACCAAATACAACCACATCCCAACAACAACCAATACCAACCCCACTTTCCCCCTCACCCCCCCCAAACCATACTACCCACCCCCCCTTCCCCATCCCCCCCCCCCCCCCCCCCCCCCCTCAACCCCCCCCCCCCCTACCCATCACCATCCCAACCAAACCAAAATTAAACACCCTAACTTAAACCCCCATTCTCCCCCCCATTCCCCACATATCCAATCATCACACAAAACCCTACCTCAACTCCATACCAAGAACTTATGGCTAATATTAGCTAGTGAAGATATATCTAGTAGTTAGTTGTAGTGGGAGACCTAAAAGAAGTGTAAAATTTTTGGAGCGGAATAAATTATTAGGCTGAGTTTATTGGAAAATTAAGTGTAACATGGCTTGCAAGAGATTTTTTTCTGAATGAGCTGATTGCTTTGAAGTTTTCAGTCTACACTGATTCAATTAAAACTGAAAGTAGACAAAAATATTTCTCAGTTCAATCAGAAAAAAAAAGAAAAAAAATTTGCATCTTCTTTCTCTATATCATGTCTCCTTTTCATTGCTTCCCATGTTCGTGTAAGGTGTAGAATTTTTTAACAAAACAAATTTGCCTAAATTATGAGAATATTTAAGCATTAGTCTGATTTATTTTATGCAGTTTATAACTTCTGCAGATATCTACAATTATTAAACAATTTAATTTTCAAACATATCTTTGTAATAGTTTTTTGTTTTCTCTTTTAGTCCTGATGGAGTTAAAATAAGTTCAAGATTAGAATTAGCTTCATACCTAAGGAAAAACAAATCTACTCTTTCGGTTAGTGACTTTTATGTGAAAAAAATCATAATTCCTGAAAAAGTAGATTTGATTGAACTTCCATGTGATAGTCAATCCACTGATACTAAAGAAGGAAGTCTGCATGTGTGCGAGAATGTCCTTGCACTCGAAGATAAAGTACCTGTAAACACATCTGAAAATTCTGCAAAAAATTTAAAACTATCCCCAAAAATTTCAAGAGCAAAATGGAATAGATTTAGAAGAAATGTATTTTCGATGCAAAGTAAGATTTTTTTTCCCTTTTCCTCACGGTTTATTTATGTATGTTCAGTAAATTGAAAAAGAGCAAAGTTTTTATTTCAACTTGCTATAGTGTTGGGAAATTTTACTTTGTTTGTAGCTCCCCTATTCGGTAACATAACCATGTACTAACACATGTAGTATTTTCCAGTCATTTAAAGGTTACCTCTAGAAATCAAAGAATATGATAATACAAGGAATTTTCAAAAAATGATACTCATATTGTAATACAGTAACCCCTCGTCATATCGCGCTTTTTGGGGGACAAAGAAAAAGAGCAATATATACCCGAAAGCGCGATATAACCGAGGTTATAAAAATATTAGTTCTGTCTTTTTCTACGGCTCTGGTTTGGAAGCAGGTTTCAACTTAAGATCAAATATTTTGCTGTCTGGTATGCATGTTTGTGTGACAGAATTGCCGGCTGTTTTTCCAGGGCATTCAGAAGATAGGAAGGAATCTTCGTTTTGTTCATTGACAAAATAAAGCAGAGAGGTTTTCTGACTTTTACCATAGTTTTCATTAAATGGTTTCAAACTTAAGACGCAAGTTTTTTTTTTAATGAAGCTTTGATATTTCGGGAGACACAAGCAGGGCAGTCGAGAGGGTTTACCGGGGGCCGGGGCGCAAACAGTACTGAGTATGCGCCCCCCCCCTTCCAAAAAAAAAAAAAAAAACTTCAATATAAGACAACTTTACGTTCGATGCAGTGGAAGAAAAATAATAGTATTTCATATTTGCTAATTTTTCTTCCCAATATTATATTTGTGTGTTTTCCATATTTTTACTATATCTGCTCGTGTGCTGTACTTAAGTATTACTATGCTATAAATGAGTATGAAACTAAATCAGAAATACACTAAACAACAAATTTACAAATAATATTCCTACTTCAATTTACTAATAACTATTAATAATTCTATCACTACTTCACAAAATTAATAATACATATTTACATAAATTACACATGTATGTGTTTTAAAATCCCTTGAAAAAAATTACATTTCTTGACTATTAAAAGAGTTATTCCTCACTTTAAAAGTTCATTAAAACTTTCCATTGTACACGTAAGAAATGCCTGGTAAGTACTACAGAAGTTTTCCCCCTAAGGCATTGGGCTACAAGCACTCGTTGCGTTGCTGTGGACACATGTAGATGCGAGATGTTTTTGCTTTGCCTTCACAAAAATGAAGTTCAGTTAACCAAAAAAATCTGGTATGGACCCCACACTACTTCCTTTTACGTGTAAATTTCTTAGTAGTTGCCTTAAGTGTTAAAAAAAGTGCTTGGAGTGAGTAAGGTAATAATTAAAATATTTATTCCCCTAATCTACCACGAAACAATGCAAAAAATATTTTACAATGGTTATTTTTCTAAATATTGCTGATTTTTATATCATTTAGTGAATTTTTCGCAAAATATCGCCAATAGCGCCAAGTTGAACCCAAATTCAAAAAATAATTTTTTTGCCAAATTTGTCGCCAACTTGGCGATATGTCGCCAAGTTGGCGTCAAACACTTGGCGACCAAAAGCTTGGCGACATGTCGCCAAGTGGTGGCGCCAATTCATATCACTTGAGTCTGTATTGAAATTAACATTGATTTACCCCAAAAAAGGGGTAAAAGACCCCTTTGGGAACATTCGAATGCAATCACAAGGGAAGGTGCACAACTAGACCCCCCTCAGAGCCTACATACCAAGCTAGAAGTTTCTACGGCATATAGTTTTTGAGTTATGCGAGCCACATACGCACATACATCCGCACATACGTACATACAGACGTCACGAGAAAACTCCTCGTAATTTACTCGGGGGTGGTCGAAATTGATTTTTCGGCTGTTTGTATGTTGTTAGGTTCATATGCACGTGCTGACAGGTCGAAAAAACTACGCGACATTCATTCAGGGGTGAGCAAAGTCAAAATTTAGACCGAAATTTGAGTGAAATTTTTTTCGTGATCACAATACTTCCTTTACTACGTAAAAGGAAGTTAAAACTGCCTTTTTTTTAACTAGCAGCCCGGGCCCCCTCTTGGGCTGGGCCCCGGGGATTTTGCCCCTGCTGCCCCCCCCCCTCTCGGCGGCCCTGGACACAAGAAAAGAGCGATATATCCGAATGAGCGATATAACGAGGCGCGATATAACCAGGGTCTACTGTATTTTGTAATTCATAAATTATTTTTGTTATTATAAGATAAGTTTTGTTATTGAAATCTTAAATATTAAATTATACCAACTAATGTTTGCTGCAGTATTTAAGGGCGTATGTCTAGGAAAATTCTTCCAGTGTAGTTACATTTTTACAAAATAGATGGCGCAGAATTTCACTCCCTTTACAAGGGGAAAAAATATTAGCCCCTCACTGAAGCGCTCTTTGACAGCTTTACTCATTAGGGGATAGTAAGAGAATAATAGCAGTCGCTGGGGGACGAACAAACCCTTCAGGCAGATGTGGACAAAACTGGTACCGGCTGTAATCCTTTTCGAAGAAGACACAGTGCGAAGCTATAGGGTATTTTTTTGCGTAGTGGTGTAGTTTATATTTTATTTCTTAGGGGGCCCAGGTTCATCTCTCAAAGGGGCTATAACATTAATTATTTTTCAATAAATAAACTTCATAAAAAATTATGTTTTTTATTGATATTGTTAATCAGTAATTAATAATCAGCTATTACCAAAATTCTAATTTTCTCCTATTTGTAACTATGAGAGTTAAATAACTTTAATATTTATGCATAAGCTGAACGATTCAATATTTTCATAATTAGAAGCCATAAATACTGAAGTATTTTTACCTGCAATAGCGCAAATAGTTCAGTTAAATTCCCACATAAAAAGTTTTTAAACATTAAAAATTGAAAGATCTCTTTTTCAAATATATTTTCTTTAGTCATTAAAAAATCAGAGGGAGGGGGTGCACTCAGGGCCGGTCTTAGGCCGATTGGACCGATTTTGCCCAATCGGGCCCCGCGCTAGCAAGGGGCCCCGCGCCGACAAATTATTTTCGCCTTTAGGTAAATGTTAAGAAAAACTGTATCAAACTAAAAAGCTATTTGGCAATATTTAACTGATGTTTAATCTGTTTGAAAGTATGGTGCTACGTTTAGTTCAATTTACGGTGTAGGAGCAAGGGCCCCGCGCCGACAAATCATTTTTGCCTTTAGGTAAATGAGAAAAAAAACTATATCAAACTAAAAAGCTATTTGGCAATATTTGACTGATGTTTCATCTGTTTGAAAGTATGGTGCTACGTTTAGTTCAATTTATGGTGTAGGAGAACTTTCCGAAACTTTTGATGTCTCTATTATTCTATTGAAGTTATCAGATACATTCCCAAAACCACTACTATCAGATAAATTATTAGAAAATTTTAAACATCTGTCGATTTGAACATCTTAAATCCAGGGTCGTACCTACTCTATTGTCAAAAAAAAAAAAAAAAACATTACCGGCCTGCATCAACGTCCAAATTCTAAATGATTATCGTCACTTAATATTATGGCTATAAGGGCCCCTCGCAGGGCCTTATTGTACTGGGATCTCCCATTTAAAAAGCAATTAAGGTATTTATTTATTTATTTGGAGGCGGGCTTATTAAAATTCATCAACAATGAAATGTTCTCCCGGAAAACACTACCGATGTTTACGGTGCCAGTAAGAAACGTAAAGGGAAACCCAAGAGCATTTTTCACCCCATGAGTTTGACTCCAAGGGTGTTTATATAAGGGGATCCATGAGGCCCTATTTTCTCCAAAAATAAACAAACACACCTTATCAAAATAATTTCTGAACTTCTCGCCCCAAAAAAGAAAACGTACTAGAGGTTACAGCAAACCGTCCCGCATAGCTAGAGGTGGATGGCAATTTTTAATCTTTTCACGAGTGGCGTAACGAAAGGATAGGTGCTTTCCAGTGCTAGATTTATGGGGGAAATTCGGAACCCGTGCCCCGACTGTCAACTTCAGAGGGCAACTAATTAAAAAGAAGCACGGAATCAGAAGGTTATCATAACCTCCTTGACAAAGACCAAAAAGATCCTAAAATTCCACTGTTAGACTTTTATTTGCGGAAAATTTCCAGGTGAGAGCATTCGATAACTCCCCTTCCCCCTCCCCAAATGGCCCCATCACCAAAGATAACTTAAAATTACAATATTATGACTTCAGCTTCAGAGCGCTTCTGGGGGAATACTAAATTTCTGTTTCTATATTCTGATAAATTTCCGAAAATTTCTGGAAGACTTGCCCTTTCTCTAACGACGAGGTCAATTGCCTAAAATGGCGTTTTAGGGATTTAAAATTTTGCAGATATCTCTCCCTTCCCGTTACCCTCTAACCCAGTGGTTTCCAACCTGGGGGCAATCGCCTCCTAAAGGGTGATTTGGAACCATCACCAATAAGCACATATTTACAATTAATTTATAATACAGCACAGTGTACAGTTATTCTTACATCCAGCACTTAATTATAAATAATTTAAGAATTGTGTTCATTTGATGTATGCAATTATTCATTATCTTTCTTTTTCTTTCATATTTCTTTCGTACTGGCAATGAATGGTAACACCCACGGGTCACACAAGAAACTGAGTATTACTTTCTCTAACATTATTTCGGTAGCCTGTTTTCTGTTTTATTTTCTCTGAAATGGGCGAAAAATAACAATTCAATTTGTGCCTGTTTTTCAGTAAATTACCGTTCAAAATAACCGAATTTTTGAATTCGAATGCTTCGCGCTGATCAGCTAGTTATTATTATGAAAATTATGGAAGGCTGCTTTCAAGTAAATTAAGTTGTGTTATAGCTGTGAACAAAAAAAGTTTTTTTTAACAATGTTTCTTGAGAAAGTATATTTTATCAAGAAATTTAATTTTGTTTTCAAATCGAACCAAAAGTGTTAGAGGTGCAGCACATCCCATGACGCCCCGTAAATCCGCTTATGCTCTCTCCCCTTCCCTTCCACCGCCGGTTGACCTCTGAGAATTGAAGTGGTGATTTACATACGGCGACGTCCAGTCTACAATATGAATGGGACTGTGACACTTTTCTGTTTTTGTCGGTATCGCGTATATTGTGGCCCGATTTGCATGCTTTCCTTTGATCGGGTGCCGTTCGTGGCTGACTAGTGGGCGGTTGCAGACTCCATAAACTGTGGGTGTATATTGTGCAATCACACTGACGTTCCTTAAACGGAATGAATAATTTTACTTACGGATGTATATAATTTTGCAGTAACGGCAATTTGTATCATTATTTTATAGTAACCAAAATTGTGTATATAATTGTCAATATCAAGCTGATTTTATTTATGATTCTACATTTATTTTGCATTCCATGAACCCTTACTCAATTAAAACCGAATGAAATGTAAGTTAATTTCATTTCTTTCCCTCTTTGTATGATATTTTGTGCTCATCTTGTAAGGTTGAATTCAATTTTATTGCATAAACTGCGATGTATTGTGCGCAATCAAACTGACGTTCCTAAACGACGTGAATAATTTTACTTACGATACAGTAACGGGAACCTTGTAGCATTATTTTATAGTAACCAAAATTTTGTATATAATTGTCAATATCAAACTCATTTTTTTTATAATTTTACATTTATTTTGCTTTCCCTGAACCATTTCTCAATTTAAACCGAAATGAAATTTAAGTTACTTTCATTTCATATTCCGGTTGACTGAAAGTTTTCTCTCTTTGTATGATATTTGTGCTCATCTTGCAAGGTTGAATGCAAATTTATCGCATAAACGGCGGTGTATTGTGCGCAATCACACTGACGTTTCATAAACGACGTGAATAATTTTAGTCACGGATGTATATATTTTTACAGTAACGGCATCTTGTATCATTATCTCATAGTAGCCAAATTTTGTGCGTTGTCAATATCAAGCTAATTTTATTTATGCTTTTTCTTTTATTTTGCATTCAATGAACCCTTACTCACACAATTTAACTGAATTAAATTTGAGTTACTTTCATTTCAAATTCTGGTTGACTAGAACTTGAAACTTTTTCCACTTAGCATGATATTTGTGCTCATCTTGTAAATTTGAATGCAAATTTATTGCAAAAACTGCGGGTTATCGTGCGCAATCACATTTAGGTTTCCTAAAAGGAATGAATAATTTTAGTTAGGGATGTATTTATTAACAGTAACGAGCGGCACTTTGTATCATTATTTCATGGTAACCAAATTTTTTGTATATAATTGTCAATATCGAGCTCATTTTATTTATGATTTTACATTTATTTTGCGTTTCATGAACCATTACTCAATTTGAACTGAATGAAATTTAAGCTAATTTCATTTCAAATTCCGGTTGACTGAAAATTTTTCATCTTTGAATGATATTTTTGCTCATCTTTTAACGCATAAACTGCGGTGTAATGTAAGCAATCACACTGACGCTCCCTAAACAGAGTAAATAATTTTATTTAGGGATGTATATATTTTACTGTAACGGCATATTGTATCATTATTTCATGGTAACCAAATTTTTTGCGTATAATTTTCAATATCCAGCTCATTTTACATTTATTTTGCATTCAATGAACCCTTACTCAAACTGAATGAAATTTAAGCTAATTTCATTTCAAATTCCGGTTGATTGAAAGTTTCCCCCTTTATATATTTGTGCTCATCGTGTAAGGATGAATGCAAATTTTATGAGCCTGTGTGCATATTTGAATCATCATTATTTCATGTGTATCAAATTTTTTACCAAAAATTGCCTTTATAAAGATGATTTTTTTTTTAATAATAAATGCATTTAATCTAGGAAGCAGTATGTTTTGTTTAGTTGAAAAATCCTTCTCACATATTATTTCTTGAAAATGCTATGTTAAGTAAAAAACTTTCTTGGGAAATTGTTATACACTTTCATCATTGGTTTGGCTCCACTTTGAAGTACAGAAATAGTACATACTAATTTACTTCGAATGTGGCGGTAAGTCACCTAACTATTAAACCTTACGTAATTTCACCAAAATGGTGTAATAATGCGCAGTATTATTCGAAGGGTAAAACAAGAGGTTGTTAAAACAGAATAATCAGGTATTATATCAAAGAAGATGTGTATTCTATCAAAGAATTGTGATACGTTTTAATTTGAAACTCTTGACGTTTATATATATATTTTACAGTGTTTGCCGACTGCAATATTACTCCCATAGCAAACGAAAGTTATATTATTCAAATATATTTTGTGGGATTTTTTTTTTTTTTTTTGAAAATATAGTTATAAAATATTACTTATCTTAAGATGAAATAAATTCAAAAATTGTTAATCGTGGAGATAAATTATCTGTACGGCTCTTTGGCAGGGGCATGACCCACTCGCAAGCGCAGTTCTAGAGAAATGGACCCCCTTTAACTACTAAATTCAGTTTGTTTCAAAATCAGGGTTTGAAAAAACCCATTTTTTTTTTTTTTTGAAAAAAGCCCAGCCCGCCTAGGATTTATCCAAGTTTTTTCTAGTTTTGGATGAAAACCCTGGATTTTTTCAGTTTTTTTCAGAAATATTTTTAAAACCACTCATTCTCTACTAAAACATTATATACCCAACTACAGCTTGCTACTTTAACTTTTCCTGAAGTCAGGGGAGCCCTGAAGAGAGGTCACCAAAGCCTCCGAGTTTTTATTCTTCAATACGTTTTTACTAAAAAAGAAAAAAAAAGAATACAGCAATATATCAGTTAAATAATTATATGTATTACATTTTTGCAAATTATCAGCTAGGAAAATTGTCATATTACAATGATACAACTTGAAAAGATTCGAAAATGAGTTCTGAAAAAAAAAAAAAAAAAAAAAACAATCTGTACCGAAAACGATTATAAATATAAGCCTAAATATTCTTACTTGCCATAGTATTTAAGTAAGAAGCTTCTAAATCAATTTGAAACAAGACTTATGCATTCAGATTATCTACTTCTTCACAAATTACGTAATGCAAAGTAGTTTTTAGACAAGAATAAATAGTGTATTTTGTTGCATTATGCACTGTAAGACTTTTCTTGTTACTTTCATGCATTTAGCACTTAATTTTTTTCTGGTATGATTATGAATGACAAATGCTTGAAAGGAACAAATAAAAAATTTAAAATTTTCATTGGTGAAGAAAGATAATTAAATTCTATACAGAAATCCCATAGTTGAATATTTTTTTTTTTTTTTCATTGCATTACATGGCAATGAGATAAAAGAAATGGGTCATACATCTTTTTTTAATCTCTCTCTCTCTCCTTCTTTCCCTCTCCCTCCTTCAATCAGCCAGATTTCGTGAAAATAATATTTTCAAATTAAAATTATTTTTTAGCATAGTTAGTAGTTACATCGAACTAAAAAAATATGCCTTGAAAAGAAGCAAACAAAATAGTATGATTTTATGCTTTTATAATTCTCTAAATTATTATTTTAGTAATGCCACACACTTGGAGGAGGTTACAATAAAATGTGACCCCCAGAAATTGGACGGGGGAGAGGGCAAAACATCCCCAGATGCCATACATTAAACAATACTAGCAATCTTAAGGACTGTTTTAGGCAAAAGAAAAAATCTTTCAGACAATAGTTTTGGCTCATAAATGGAAATAATCTTTCTGATGATTTTCGTCCCCCAATTTCGGGAAAAATTTGGTGCCAAACACTGAAAATTTCGACGAAGAACAGGAATTCCTCCGTGACCCCCCCCCCCTTCACCCACATACATGTGGGTAATAATTCAAAGATAAAATAAAGGAAAATAACTGCAAATGATATTCCGACGATTAATTTCCTTCTGATTTCATAAAATTTCAGATTCTAAAGAACAAGTGTCCAACAAGTTGGGGGGGGGGGGTGCCCCCTGTGCGCCCCCCCCCCCCAACGCTACGCTTATACTATGAATACCTTGCCGTGCCACTCTGTGGCACGCGTGCCGCGGGTTCAGGGCCGGATTAAAGATTTGGAGGTTCATAGGCATTTGAAATGAGGGGCCCCTTCACCATATGGATGTAATGATTTGATAAATGAGATTTTAAATAACTGATATATATTGCGCAAATATATTTTAATAATTTATAATTGTTATTATGGAATACATAACCAATCATAGTGATTGTTACAAGTATAAATTGTTGATGGTGAGCAAGGCTTAATTTGTATTGGGAGTAAAGCTGCTGCACTTACGAAATTAAATATTTTAGCCAAAGTTCATGCTATTCACGCGATAAAATAAGTTGTGGGTACTTTTGGGCTCTTGCACCTCTTTTGGTAGAAATTGAGCCCCGGTGATGAGAAAGAAGTTGAATGGAAGTATGAACGTTTACTTAAGTTATATTCGCATATTGTATCAAATAATATTCCTAACCTTTAGCTAACAGTGCCATCTAAAGTTAAAAAAGGATATCCTCAGGATTTCTCGGGGCCCCTTTAAAACCCCGGGGCCCATAGGCAACTGCCTACGTTGCCTATTTAGTAATCCGGCCCTGCGCAGGTTGGCCATCACTGGTATGCAGTATTTGAATTAAAAGGATATATATTTTTAAAATTTTATGCTCTTGCTTATATACTTTTCAGAATATTTTTTATAAATCTGTTGTAATATTAGAACATACACGAGCAAAGAATCCTGAATTACGTTTAAATATTTTCCTTGTTTTAGAATATATTAAAATATTGTAATTAAAGTCTCCTATTTATAGTGTGCGTTTTTTTGTGAGGGAAATAATGGTGATAATTCCGAAATTGCAAAATGCATAAGCAAATCAGTGTTCTGAACCCAAATTATCAAATTCTAAAACTCTTATCGGCCGAATTCCAGACTGCATTGTGAATTCAAAGCAGTGGAATAACTGAACTCTCCCATTGGGCTATCTCTACCTCCCAAGAAAAGGATCAGTGTTTTTTCGGGCAGCACGCTCGCAGGGGGAGGGCTCCTCGCAGGGGGAGGGTTGGGGCTAGACGAGTGATTTATGGCAGTCAATTAGAGCAAAAGCAGGAAAGAGCCTTTATTGTGCAGAAACGCTTACTGCAGTGACACCTATATGTGAAAAATACTACTAAAAATAGTGTAGATTCAATATTTTTTTGAATGCCCTAAATTAAAAATATATAACGTAATGAAAATGAAATTTAAAAATTATCAGTAAGACCCCCAGAGTCGTGGATTTTCGCTAGTTATGTTTGTTGCTAAATTATTGCTGTGTTTTTTGGCAGAATACAAAGTTTTTTATTTTTTAATGGGTGTTAGGGTTGCTATTCTGAAACCGTCGCCAAGGCAGATTTCATTAAAAATTGATTTAAATATAAAAAACGCAAAATTTTTCTACGATGCTAAGAGAACTTATTCTTGACTGAAAATCAAGTCGAATGTAACAAAGATTGGAATGTTATTTGAAGTTGATTTTGATCACGAAAGGTTATTCTTTTTCCTTGGCGCCAATCTCTTGGGACAACAGCCTTAATTAATGTTAAGCTTTTTTTTACTGTGAATGTATTGTTCAATTAGTCAAGTGTATGCAGGGTTAAGTAGATAGGGCAAAGTGAAATAGTTCATTTTGTTAACTTATTTAATCATATATTAAATCTTATACTTGTTCATTTATTAATTAATTCCTTTACTTTCCTTTATTTAATAACTCACTAAAAAGTGAATTTTTTTTTACTTTTCAGGGTGTGTACAGACTCCTGGGATGATGGGAAACTTCTTGGGGAAAAAAATCCGTCTCCAAGGTACCTAGATAAAATATCTGAACTCAGATCATTTCTTAAAAATTTTCAGCAAAAAAAAGGGGGGCGTTATTTCAAAAATCAACAAAAATATAAAGTTATATGCAAGTGTAGGGTCACTAACATGAGATTAGAACTGTATTTTATGTTGTATGGTAGTTTTTTAGCTACAGTAAATTGTAATTCTTTATGTAAGAAATGGCAATAAATTTTTAAGAAATAGTTTAAAACAGTTTGCAGGGTGTTTACAAGTGCCTGAAATAATTGGGAATGTTATAGAAAACTTGTGGACATAAATTTTCCACAATGCAAAATTTCTACTTGCCAAGTGGTCTTGGATAGCATAAGTTGAGGCTCAACTGTATTTTTGTGACCAGTAAGGCATTTCCATTAATATAGGGTGCTCAATCTGAAACTTGAAAGACTTAGACAACACCCCCCCCCCCCTCTTTATGTGATTGCAAAAACACAATTGGACATGCACTCAAAAGAAAAAGTGAAAACAATACCATTTTTTCAAGAGCTCATTTACTTGTTAGTTTTTTGTTTTTAATATTTAGTTTTGCGTTTCCTGAAAAATATGTTCATGCTCTTTTATTGTTCATATTTTCATTTTCCAATATTTGTGCTGCTCAGCTTTATGAGGTTCTGAGACATTAATGCAGTGCTACCACAAGACTATTCACCTACCACAGTGCTGCCAAACCATTGTTATTAAGTTTTGTAGTCAAAATTTCTTTTTCCAACAATTACAAACATGATAGAAATTGCATTAGTTTAGATTTGCGATAATTCCCAGAACTGTATAGAAAATTCAAGGAGTTCAAGGCCGTAGCCAGCGATGGGGGGGGGGGGGGTCAGGGGGTCAGAACCCACCCCCCCCCCCCGAAATTTTCAAACCTCAAAAGTTTTTAAAAAGTATTCAACAAAAAAAAAAAAAAAAAGGAAGAAAAAAAGATTTCAAGGTTTGATGGTCGGAGCCCCCCCCCCCCCTCCTCTCGAAGTTGTGACGGGTCTGAGGTTTTTGATGATATAAAAAAAATTAAAATAATAATAAAAAAAAATCATTTGAATAAACTTAAATAGTTCTGCTCACTATTTCGCCAAAAGAGTTTTTTTCTATCTTTTCAACTTAAAACTTAAATTATACCGTCTCTCCTGCTGGTCTATATAATCTTTAACGCAGAGCATTTTTTAACATAGGAAAATTTGTCACAATTTGTCACCTAGAAAATGCAAAACAGAGTCACTGAGCGACATTGTAAAATCCAACATTTGGTCACTCCTAGTTTTTTAGTAAAATAAATAAACAACAAGTAAAAGTTTTACTAAATAGCACAAGAGTTACTGAAAATTGCATTCTTTTATAATTGGCCATGAAACTTCAAGAGACCAGGTAAGTATTTGCTCTATTCGTGATTATCTATAGTGGTTCTTTTTTTTTCTTTTTTTTTGTGGTGTTTTATTAATTTATTTATATTTTTCACAATTCTTTGCACAGTTTTTTTTTTTTGTACTTTTTGCGAAAAAACTACAAGAAAAGAGTAACATATGTACATTACTTTAACTTATCCCGCCAGAAAAGAAAAAAAAGTTTTATTTTTGTTTCATTTTTTTAGATTAAACATAATTTTACAAATATTGGGTAAAATTTTCTATTTTTTTTTTTTTTTTTGAAATATTATTTTAAATATTAAAAATAAATGTTTTTTATGTAAAATTTGTAATCTATTTTGTGTTTTTCCTCCCCCCCCCCCGACACATTTAATGACAGACAACCGCCCCGTGTCGCCCAGTGAAAAATCCTTAAAAAATGCTCTGCTTTAACGGGATAACAAAATTTATGGCACTTGTCGTTGAGATTCTTTTATCATGGAAAAAGAAAGAATTAATTGGTTTTATTGTAGCCATGAAATAGCTATATACTGTATTTTTATGAAAATTTGTGTTTTATTTAAGTTAGTTTTTCACTTCAATCATTATTTTAGCAAC